>CAUYRH010049153.1:0-44774 GCA_963574655.1 Perodicticus potto | reverse complement strand
AACCAACAACTTACAGCTATATAATCTTCGATAAACCAAATAAGAGCGTTTACTGGGGAAAGACTCCCTATTCGATAAAGGGTGCTGGGAGAATTGGATATCCACATGTAAAGGACTGAAACTGGAAGAGCACCTTTCTCCACTCACAAAAATTGATTCAAGATAGATAAAGGACTTAAATTTAAGGCATGAAATGATAAAAACCCTCAAAGAAAGAATTGGAAAAACACTGGAAGATTTTGGCCTGGGGAAAGACTTATGAGGAAGACTGTCATGGCAATAGGAACAATTGCAACAATAAACAAATGGGTCTTAATTAAACTGAAAAGCTTCTATACAGCCAAGGAGACAACAACCAAAGCAAATAGACAACCTGCCCAATGGGAAAGGATATTTGCACATTTTGAATCAGACAAAAGTTTAGTAACCGGGATCTATACAGAACTTCAATTAATCTATAAGAAAAAAACCAACAATCCCATACATCAATGGGGAAGAGAGAGAAATAGAATCTTCTTTAAAGACGACAGATGAATAGCCAGTAAACAGTTGAATAAATGCTCATCATCCCTAATTATTAGAGAAATGCAAATTAAAACCACCCTGAGATATCATCTAAATTCAGCAAGAATGGCCTATATCACAAAATCTCAAAACTGCAGATGCTGGTGTGGATGTGGAGAGAAAGGAACGCTTTTACACTGCTGGTGGGACTGCAAACTAATGCAACCTTTTTGGAAGGAAGTATGGAGAAACCTCAAAGAACTCAACCTAGACCTCCCATTTTATCCTGCAATCCCATTTCTGGGAATCTATCCAGAAGAAAAAAAAAAAAAAAAAACTTTTATTATAAAGACACTTGTACTAGGCTGTCATTGCAGCTCAATTTACAATTGCTAAAATGTGAAAACAGCCTAAATGTCCTTCAACCCAGGAATGGATTGGTAAGCTATGGTATATGTATACCATGGAATATTACTCAGCCATTAAAAAAAATGGAGATTTTGTAGTGTTTGTACTAACTTGGAGGGAGGCAGAACACATTATTCTCAGTGAAACATCACAGAAATGGAGAAGCATGAATCCTATGTGTTAAACTTTGATATGAGGACAATAAATGACAATTAATGACACAGTGGGGCATGGGGGAAGGAGAGAGCAGACAGAGAGAGAAGGAGGGAGGGGTGAGGGAAAGAAAAAAAAAAAGGAAAGAAAATGTGACTAATTCTCACATAAATTGGATTCAATTTTGACCAAAGTACATTACTTAAACATTAATTTTTAATTCAACTTGTCAACATGTTGTTTAGGATTTTGCATCCTCATTTATAAGTGAAATATGTTTGTAATTTCCCTTTATAACATTATATTTTCTCCAATTTCAATATCAAGTGTATCCAGATACATTAGAATGATTTTGAAATATTTCTTCCTTTTCTATTGTTTATAAGATTTGGCATGATATGTTTTTTTGAAACTATCTTTTACTTCTATTTATATAATATTAGTTGTCTATTTTTTGAGACTTTGGAAAAAAAAATAAGAAGTTAACTGATGACTTCATACTGAGCCTCAGAGTCAAAGCATTCTATAATAGACACATACTCTTATTTGACAATGTGAACATTACTTTCTTTGTATTGTTATTATTAATATTGCTTAATATTTCCATGCAGTAATCGTCTGTTTTCTTTTCTGAATGTATTTATCTTCGTTCATTCTTTACAAGGATTTTGTTTCTAGTCCTTATCTTAAACATTGTTATTATTATTAAATTTTAAGCCTTTTTAATTCTTTGAAGACAAAAAGTGGAAACCTAATAAACACATGTATAAAATTAAAAAAATCATAATAAATAAATAAAAGAAACCTGCTTCTGACGGCAAACTGCCTTTTCAAGTCCAGGGCCAACACTTTTTAGCCATGCAGCATTATGTAAATCATTTAAGATTTTTGTGCTTTATTTTTCTTTCCATAAATCTTAGAAAATAATCTGCTTCCTAGGCTCCTCATGAGAATTAAATGTATTAATATATATAAAGTACTGAATACTACTTCTGAAATATAATAGATACTAGGTGGGCGAGCTATTAATATTTCTGCCATATAGTAGACACTCAAGATTTCTGAGTGAATGAATGAATGAATGAACACACACACAAACCATTTTGATTAACTTTGCTGACAATTTATGCTGTTAAATGCTACCTTACCAATTGGAAGGATTCAGAAGCCAAGGCTGACAATGTGTTTTAATATGACCCATAGGTAACAACAGAACAGCTTCTCTTATCTTGGACTGAAAAGGGTTGGGCTTTTTTATTATAAATCCTTTTATATTGTTATGTAGCAAACATTTTATATTATGCCTGAAATATTTTTCTTTGCAGAAATTGTGTCTAGTCATTTTATTATTAATTGCATCTTTTGTGGCAGCGCCCATGGCTCAGTGGGTAGGGCACCAGCCACATACACTGAGGTTGGTGAGTTCAAACCTGGCCTGGGCCAGCTAAAGCAACAATGACAATAGGAACCATTAAAAAAAAAATTGTATCTTTTGTTATACTCTAAAATATTGTCTGACTACCACAATAACCACTGGCAAACTACACAGAAAAACGTTTTCCTCCCCTTACAGAAAATAGTCTCCCGTTAGTTTTTCAGAATGAGTGAAAGAACTGTCCCTTCTCCAAACCCTGAGAGTTTCTTCAGGGAAGAAATTGCTATGAATGAAGAAAGATGGGGCTTTCAACCCAACCATAATCATTCCTCTTTCTTTAGTTGACAAGAGGTTTACCACCAACCTTCATAACACTACACCGACTTGGAGGCTCCTTCCACACCTAGCACACAGGCTGCTCCCTCCTGAGTTTATGTGTGCTCCTTCCAGAAAGTTCTTAGCACTATTTTAAATATACATTTGTTTATTTTGAAATCGCTCCAACAGTTTTGGACATTATAAGCATTCAATGTTCTTTTAATATCATATAGATCTTCTAAAATGGAAAACAAAGATAATTTTCTGTAAACGGCATTATGACAGAGATCTTTTCTTCTGTCAGTACATTAATCTTGAGTCAACTGCATAACCTCTCAAATGAAGTTGCCCAAAATCCAATAGGTTTTGGAAATGTTAAAACTTAACACAACTCTAAATGATATTATTATATGAAATGTTTACTTTGACTTGTGTTGACCTGGGTTATTACATTTTCTCTTAAGATGTCTCCACTGAAGTATGTGTTGTCTGATATAAAATGATTATAAAATTCAAGTAGAAGAGAGTCATTTATCAGGTTGAATAATAAACCTTTAGCACTTAAATATCTGACTTGTAAGTATGCAAGTCTCTCCAGATCAAGGTTTAATTATTTTTATAAACATTAAAAAGTCATACGTGTCTTTCCCTTTTTTTCTTAGCTGTCAGGATCGCAGAGCCTTAGGGCACAACCAACAGTAACAAATGCATTACAGAGTCCCCACCGTGTGCATTTCTTCTGCTGCTTTTCAAGGTTGTCCATTTTGATGGTTTCTAAACACTGTCTTGAAATAGTTGAGTCTAATTCCTAAATGACTTTATTGATTTTTTTGATAACTTGAAAACTTGAAACCATGTTGCCAACTGGTTATTCTTCTCTTTAAAAATCAACCAACCTCACCATTTTTAACATTAAAATGATAACATCTTTATACAACATGGTACCCAAAGGTTCTAGTAAGCTGTTCTCAAATTGTAATGTAATGAAACTCTCAAAATTACATCTGTTTAGTTTAATGTTCTCTGTCTTAATGTTTCAGGTACAGGGCTTATCAGGTATCCAACAGTACCAAAATCTCTATTGGTTAAATTCACAAAAATTGCTTCCATTTCCACAATCTAAAAAGTGTGTTATATTTAGACCATAATCCTTAGATCCTTTTATACTAAATTAAGGAACCTTAATGTAAGTTTATGGCTCAGCCATTACACATTTCTCTTACTCCTATTTTACCTGTAGCATTCTAACCTTTTATTCTCTGCATGGAAGAGAATATGGACCCTTAGATATTCTTTATTCTTTATTTACACATTTATAACTTTATGTAAGAGTTTAGTTTATTTTCAGCCAAAATTACCCCAAGTCCTCTTTCCTTGATAACTGTAGAACTTGTCAGTATTTTCTCAAAAAGAATCTTTGAATTTCAGTTTCTCCTCCACAACACATTTGATTAAACTTTCTATTCCTAGCACGCCTGTTCCAAATGAGTAATGGCTCTTTCTGACTTCTCGTGTTGAGCTAACACTTTCCTGAAGTCCAGGCTCTTCCATGTCCTTGTCCATACTTACACTAAATCTAATTCTCTGCCATCACACTTTCTACCTGTCTTAAAGTCTTCACATGTAGACCCCTCCACATGTTAATTCCTACATTTGTGCATGATTTTCCTTCTTGCTAATCTAAGATTCCACTTCTTTCTCCTTATAGAAAATATATGCATTCCATAAGGCCTAAGTTTTACTACCTCCATGTTTATGGAATATACTGGGCTCTAAATTCCCATTGGTTGTGAAACTTTTTACTATTCAACAACTATATTCATGTTAAAGACTGCCTTGTAACTGTGCCCCACAGACTCTGCTAGCACACTGTGCTCATCATTTCTTTGAATATGCACACCAAAATTTTGAAGTAGAGCATAGTATTGTCTATATTCCACAGGGCCTGTGAGGTAAAGAAATCTGAGCTCAAATGGAGGAACCGAGCATGCCCTTGAGAGTTCACGCTCTTCCTCACCTCAAGGTCATCAACACCTCATTCTTGTATAAGCGGTCATATCACTATCACCCTTACTCTCCCCTTCTGCAGTGTTGGAGCAGAACAGTCCAGGAGTTGAACATGTCTGTAAAAACACACTTTAAACACATCCACTGTGGGTCAACCACTGGTCAGATTTTGTGAGAAATTAACTGATGAGATGGGGATAAAACAAAACTAAACTGTAAACACCTCGATAATCCTAGATCTGGGCAGAAATCTAGATAATCTTGTGGCACCCTTTCCCCAGCCCCTCAGAAATTCAGACAAAATTAACTTGTCTGAATTAACTGCAGATTGTTGATGTCAAGTCCTCCCCCATCTTTTCTGGAATTTTGTGGGGGGAAAGATTGGGGTGATTTGTTTTCTAACGTCATCATCTCTTTCTTGAGCTGAGCTGCTACAACTGTCTCACCTTCAGTAAGAAAAGGAAACCCCCTCACCTAAGCATTTGTGAGCAGTGTGGAGTTTTTGAAGATTTCTGAAGCGACACAGAACTGTGGCTCATAATAGCAAGAGGAACACTTTCAACTTGCAAACAGTGGCTCGTCACTAAATCCTGGGCTCTATTTTCTCCTCTTCCATCTACTCCAGTCTTCCCTCTCTGTCTCCTATTTGCTGTAGGAAAACCAATAATTTCCTTTCCTTCCTGCATGGAAGGAGTATCTCTCTCTTTCATATTTTGGAGGCCATTTTCTCCCATGCCCACAGCATCCCACCTTTCATACCAAGTGTCAAAAGGCTTCACCCGGATATTTCTTAAAACAGAATACAGTAATTTTTGCTAGCAGCATTAACTAAAATTTCCATCATTTCTTTATGTGCATGTTTGCTCACACGAGTGGGCACATTTACATTAACAGTTTTAGGGAATGGTCTATAGCATTTAGCCTGGGAAGTCAGATGCCGTCCATACACAGCTTTCAACATCCTTCTGGCACAGAGAATGTGCTATTCATGTAAGGTCTGCTTATGAGTGTGGAACCACAAATAATGGAAATATTAGAATCACCCAAAATCTGCCAATATGAATTATTCCACATTTCAAAGAGGCACACATACCAGTTACAACTCTCTGCTGGTTACTCCCTAGTTGGAATCCTTATAATATTTACTGAACCTTCACTTTTTTTTCTAATTTCAGAGTATTACAGGAATACACACGTTTTAGTTACGTAATTTTCTTTTGTATGTTTTAATTCAGAGTTCTAAGTGCGTCCTTCACCCAGAATATGTGCATGGCCCTGGTTGGGTGTGCATTTACCCCCTCTCCCCTCCTCCAGCGGTCAACTTGATTTCCTTTTCTATGTCACCTACCTATTTCCTTCTTCTTGAAGCACTTTTAGTTTTGTATGTATTTATAAACCTTTTTTCTCTTCCTGTGACTACCTGCCCATTTTCTTCATCAGCCTACAGTTTTCTTCTCTCTCACTTTTTATTTTTATTTTATTTATTTTATTGTTATGGTTTTATCTATTTTGGTCAGCCATCTATTTTTCTCCTTTTACTCTTTCTGTCTCTAGTGAAAATGTCTCTTGCCATATGACTATAAAATGGAATAAAATATATAGCCATCATTGAAGATGATTAGCTCAATAAAACTTAATGCTTTGATATTAATTTGAAAAAAAAAAAAAAACAGGAGATATCCTTTTCTTAAAAATAACAATGCATACAGAATCTGAAAGTAGATATATTAAGAGGCAGACTGATCTATTAATGCTTCTCACTTTAAAATGTTTTCCTAAACATATCCTCTAAGAGTATTTAGAAATGTTGAGTGAACCTGTTACTAAAATAGAATACATTCACTCAGGAAAAAAAACTAAATTTATAGCCCAGGAGTTAAAACACTTCTACTTCTTGGCTTTTACTACATTAAAAAATATCACATACAGGTGAAGCTTACTAAATGCAGAATATATATATCTGAACACAATAACTAAGAAAATGCCATGAAGGCTATGCTAACCAGTTCGATGAAAATATTTCAAATTGTATATGAAACCAGCACATTGTACACCATGATTGCATTAATGTACACAGCTATGATTTAATAAAAAAAATCATGAAAATATTATTGAAACTGTTTCTATTAATAATAAAATAACTTCTTAGAAAATTATGTGGAAAGAAATGGTATTAAGTGCTGTATCTGCTATAAACTTTATCCAAATAAACATAGTACTTTGCTGATATGTTTTCTAAAAATAATTAAAAGAAGTTGCTAGTGTCCTAAAAAATTGAACATTAAACTCTCATCTATATGATTTTTTCAACATCAACTGTGTACTTATTTATCTCATCAAGATCTTAGAACTTTAGATTTAAGTGACGGGATGACAAATAGGCCATCATTTGTAGCTTTGTTATCCATATTTAAATTTGAGCCTAAATTAATTTATATTGTTTGTTTTGTTACTGGGCACTGGATTGATTACCAGGACAAAGCAGCAGTTGTGCTATAATGGGGGGTGCATCAACACCCATGTGATCGATAAATCCATGAGGCAGCTTATCCCCTCATCATGATCACGGGAGTTAGGAACGCTGCTTCCCCAAGTCTGATTCCAAAAACCAGAACAGCCCGCGTATACCCTAAATACTCCAGACAAAAATTTTGCTTTGCTTTGTCAAACATTTTACAGCAAGCAAAAGTTAAATAAGGTAAAAAGAGATAGTTTATATAAGATCATCTTTTATCTTTATTTTATATAAGATTATCTTTTATCTTTTCGCTAAAACGTTTGTTTTTGCTTTCAGAACAATTCCAAGTTTTCTGGAATAGGAGCAATTAATTGGTTTAGAAGATTCATCTGACGTGTTGATGTGAAACAATGAACTCTGAAGACTGTGACCAGACATTCCAGTTTCTGCAGAGTGCTGTAACACTGACTTGTGCTATGTTTTCCTGAGGAGAGGTACAAAAACACCTAACCACTCAAAATTATGACACAGAAATCCATGACTGTTGAGAAGGGAAAGGAAGTGGCTCAGTCTAAGGAAAGTTTCTCATCTTCAGTGACTCCAGCCTGAGGCTCTAAGGCTGGATTTGTTGGAAAACGGGAAGAGAATCACATGTGAAATTCTTTGAATAAAAATTTATTAATTTTGCCTAATGCCATAATAATAAACCCAACTGTTTAATAAAGAGCAAGTTTTACCATTACTATATTTTATTATTTTTTAATTTTTTTAAATTTCAGATGAATATAACCGCTTTTATAACCAAATGTTTAGATTACACTGTTTTCATTTCAAGGTGTAGTTGAGCCCTTCACCCAGGAGGCGTGCTGGCCACCCTCACATTGTGCACATTGGGTGCGATCTCTCCACTGGCCTCCCTATTCCCCGCTCTCTGTCTCTCCTCGTCCCTTCCCCTTGCTAGATATGTGGTTGTTTCATATTGGTTTCAGATTAGTATTGAGTATGTTGGATACTTATTTTTCTTTCCATTCTTGAGATACCTTATGAAGAAGAATGTGGTTCAACTTTAGCCTAGGCAATAATGTATTTTAATAAGAAAAAAAATGGCGCAATTTTATTATCCTTATTTTTGAGGAATAGGAAAATCCATTAATAACAACATTATTTTTATTGTATTTGGAGGAAAAAATATTTTCATGCATGAATGGGGGGTATAATACAGATTTAGAATATTTCATCTATTAAAACATTGAATATTTGGCCAGGCAAGGTGGCTCACACCTTTAATCCTAGCACTTTCTCAGGGGCAAGTTGGAAGGGAGGATCCCTTGAGCTCAGGAGTTCAAGACCAGCCTGAGCAAGAGCAAAATCCTGTCTCAACTAAAGATATAACAATTAGCCAAGAGCATAGTGGCAGGCACCTGTAGGCCCAGCTACTTGGGAAGCTAAAGCAGGAAAATTGCTTGAAGCCAGGAGTCAGAGGTTGCTGTGAGCTAGGCCAATGCCATGGCACTGTAGCCAGGGCAACAGAGTAAGAATCTATCTCAAACAAACAAACAAAAAAAAAAAGAAAAAGAAAAAAAATGAAATACTTTAGGGAGAACAATTTCCAACATAAATTTAAGACCAGTCTTTATTTGAAACATTTATTTTTATGAACATTATTTTAAAAAAAGATCAAACATCCTAGAAAACCAGAAAGGTAAAACCCTTCTACCCCTAGACACCTGCTTTTATAGGAAAAACAAAAAACACTTTTGCAGCCTTTGACCTGGAAACCCATTTTCCTTCCACACTCCCTGAGGCTTGCAGTATAAACAGCTATCCTGGATTTTTATTAGTTTGTCAAAGTGTCTTGGTGTCTTTAGTACAATTGATGCTCCATAGTGGTTGGCTCTAATGCAGAGGGACTATGACTATTTAGTTAATTTTTAGATGTAAACACATGACATTGTGTATCTGTAACTTAAACCTGGAATTATTTAACTAAATATATAATCAATGCCATTATTTTCATCTTGATGACAATTTAATATTTATAGAGTAAAAGTGGAAAAAATATCAAAATTACTATATAAGTTGGTTAGTGGCTAAAAGTAGTAAATTAAAAAAAAAGTCTCATCAAAAATTTGAGTTACAACTTCTTGTGATAAATAAAAAACTACTATTTTAATAAGATAGATGTCCAAAATTGTATTTAAACACAAAATTACTCTATCATTTCTCAAGATGATGGAAAACCTTCTAGAATTAACTGAAAACATGGGGACATAAATAAACTATTAAATGATGGCCACTTCAACCTTAAGTGAGTTTAAATCTCCAATTGCATGCTATGATCCGGGATGCTAATCTAGAAATAAAAATGTGAAAAGGTAAATCCAAAAGCAACATAATTTTTATCAATTAGAACTTAAGCCTTTGACGTAATAAATGAAAGCAAATTGTTAATATATTAAATATATAAGCAAAGTATTGTGGGAAGACTGCTACGTAAACAGGACAGACACCAGTATATTAGTCCTTGTATTACTTGAGGTAACAACCAGGCAGGGTTTTCATAAGCAAAAACCTTTCTTAAGTTGGGCCAACTCTCATTGGCCTGTTAAGGGAAGGCATCCTTCTCTCTGAAGGAGCAGTCAGGCTGTTGGCATCCTCCCCTGCTCCAGGCCACATTTTCCAGAGGGCATAATCAGATATCCCTTCTCTCATTAACCTTTTACACAATTGGGTAAAGGGGCTCTCAGTGAAAGTTATTTGAATTTGTTAATTGTTAAGGATGCTTAAGATGAATGGCTAAATGTTTAATTCAATTTTGCTTGAGGCATCAAATTTGCAAAACCATTAACCCCTGTTTAAAAAGCACTTCTCCCCTTTGTGATTTTGTGGAATAGTTTGTCAGTTTTAATCCCTGGCCAGGAGGAGAGCCCAGCCAGAGACCAGGGCAGTGAAGACAAATCCCTTCCAGGGATGATTTTTCTCTTTTGTCAAAGGTGTCTTAGAATTGGTTCAGAAACTACATCAGTGACCCTTCCTAAAATGACTTTTAAGTTGAGATATGTGAACATTTTGAGAGATAGCCTTTTTTTAAAAAAAATGAAAGACAAGAATAAGCCCTTTTTAAAAAAGAACAAATTACATATCTTTAAAAGCTCACTATGATAATTTTTGCTTAAGTGTTTAAGATATTATTTTATTCTTTCATTATTTGAGTACATAGCAATATTTTTTTTCACATTAGAGAATTTAGAGGAATGAAAAAAGAAACATCTGGGGCACTGCCTGTGGCTCAGCGAGTAGGGCGCCGGCCCCATATACCGAGAGTGGCGGGTTCAAACCCAGCCCTGGCCGAACTGCATCAAAAATTAGCTGGGCGCTGTGGTGGGCGCCTGTAGTCCCAGCTACCTGGGAGGCTGAGGCAAGAGAATCGCTCAAGCCTAAGAGGTGGAGGTTGCTGTGAGCTGTGACTCCAAGCACTCTACGGAGGGCGATAGAGTGAGACTCTGTCTCTACAAAAAAAAGAAAAAAGAAACATCTAACACTATGTAAGGGACCTAAACTCTTCCCCTTCCTCATCGCCAGAACTAAAGTCCTACTTGGCCCTGTCCTAAGAGTTCCACAGAAAGACCCCAGCACATCAAAGCCGTCCAGCAACCTGTGCAACTTTCTTCCCAGTATAAAAACCAGCCCCCAACCTCCCTTTGTGCAGCCACCATCTTTGTCGAGGCGGGTCTCAGTACCCTTTCATTACACTTGGCCTGAGCCTCTCCTGGTCTCTCTGGGTACACTGAACCCCTTTCACACTAAGCCAAACCAAACATAAAAGAAAAATACAAAATAAGATAACAGAGTGGAAAGCCCTTTGCCTATAATTAACCCAATTTCAGAGGCTGAATTGAACACAAATGGGATGGATTCAAAGTTACTTCCTTCTAAGAAAAAATTCATAGTGTATAAGTTAAACGTACTAATGTACTTAGTTACTAAATGTTGATTGATAATTATTAATCTGTATTATGTACAGAAGCATACTTGCATTATGAAGACGTTTTCCATACGGCATTTCATACTGGTAGTATTTTCATGCTGCTAGCCATCTGTGGAACTGAAACAATCACAGAAGCCTAGGTCAAACTATTAAATACACAGAGAAATTTTTTTTCTTTTTGAGACAGAGTCTTAATTTGTTAACCTCAGTAGAGTGCTACCGTGTCATAACTCACAGCAACCTCAAATTCTTGGGCACAAGTGATCCTTTTGCCTCGGCCTCCCAAGTAGCTGGGACTACAGGTGCCTTTCACAATGCCTGGCTATTTTTAGAGATGGGGGCCTTGCTCTTATTCAGGCTGGTCTCAAACTCCTGAACTCAGGCAATCCACCCACTTTGGCCTCCCAGAGTGCTAGGATTACAGGCATGAGCCACTGTGCCCGGCCTCACAGAGCAATTTTCTAACTTTTTTTTCTTTTTTTATTAAATCATAGCTGTGTACATTAACTCAGTCATGGGGTACAATGTGCTGGTTTCATATACAATCTGAAATATTTTCATCAAACTGTTTAACATAGCCTTCGTGGCATTTTCTTACTTATTGTGTTAATACACTTATATTCTGCATTTAGTAAGTTTCACCTGTACCCTTCTAAGATGCACCATAGGTGTAGTCCCACCAATTACCCACCACACTCCACCCATCCTAACCCCTCCTATACCCCTTTCCCCATATTCTTGTGCTATAATTGGATTATAGCCTTCATATGAAAGCTATAAATTAGTTTCATAGTAGGCTGAGTACATTGGATACTTTTTCTTCCATTCCTGAGATACTTTGTAATTTATTTTTATTAAATAGGATGAAAGTTGAGAGAATTCAGTTAGGTATGAAACAGAACAATTTCAGAGAAAAGAAGGAAAAAAGCCTTAGTAGAGTTTTCATTGCTTATATTCTTAAAACCTTAAAGTTTCCTCTTATGAATTCCTATATTCATGGCATTATGTAAATTTTACAATACAGTGATTATGTTGGTTCCTTATAAATTATTTTCATTTTTTCAATTATCTGCCATTCTATTTACATATTTTCACTTTTGTATTTTACTTATAAATTGACAAGTTACTATTTCATGTATTTATGGAATGTAAAGTGATGTTGTAATTTATGAATGTAATGGGGAATAATTAAATCAAGCTGATTAACTTACTCATCACCTTTAATACTATCACATTTTGTGATGAGAAACTTTGAAATTTATACTCTTAGTAAAATTTATACTCTCGGTAAAATGTTTATTTTATTATATTAACCATGGTGTGTAATAAATATATATATCAAAGAAAAATAAACCACTGCTTCTCTTCTCTCCTTGCAGCCTGTGCTCTTCAGCCATCATCTCCCCTCTCCGTCCTCCCCCAACCCCCGGTAGCCTCCATTCTCTCCACCTCTTTGACTAGGGCGCATTAGATTCCACCTACAAGTGAGAAATTGCAACATTTGTCTCTGTGTGATTGGTTTATTTCACGTAGTATAATGTTCTCCAATTCCATTATGTTGTCACAAATGACAAAATTTCTTCCTTTGGTAAAAGCAGAGTAGTATTCCATTGTGTATACACACCACACACTCTTTATCTATTCACTGGTTCATGAATATTTAGGTTGATTTCTTATCTTGGCTACTGTGAATGTTGCTGAAATGAACATGGAAGTACAGAAACCTCTTCATATACTAATTTCAAATCATATGGTTAAATGATTCCCAGAAGTAGGAATGCCAGATAATGCAGTGGTTTTTTTTTTAATTTTTGAGGAACCTCTATAGGGTCTTTTTATTATGGCTATACTAATTGACATGCCCCCAACAATGTGCAAAGCTTCCCTCTTCTCTACGTACTAGGAATACTTGTCATACATTTTTTGATATCATGGCCATCGTAACAGGCCAACAGCGATACTTCATGGTGATTTTAACTGGCATTTCCCTAATGATTAGTGTTGCTTAACATTTTTTGTGTGTCTGTTGGCCATGTGTCTGTCTTCTTTTGAGATCTGTCTATTCAAGTCTCCTTTCCGTTATGTTTTTCATTACAAAATATTTTATATTCAATTTTTTATTTTTTAAATTTTTATTATGTACTTATCAAAACGTGATGTTTTAAAAATATAAACATTGTAAAATATTTAAATCTAGCTAATTTACAAATACATTACCTTATATAGTTATTATTTTTAGTGACATAACAACACTCTTTACCTTTGAATTTTTTTTAAGAATACAAGATATGATCATTAACTATCATCACCATTCCATACATTAGATCTCCTGAACTTATTCTTCCTAAATGGAATTACTACAGATCTTTTGATTAACATGTCCCCATCCCACCCTCCTTGCTAGTTATCCCATCTACTGACAATCAGCATCTGCTCTCTACTTCTATGGGATCAATTTTTTTAGATTTCACGTATGTTTCAAGATCATGTACTATTTGCTTATTTCACTTAACGTGATACTGTCCAGGTTCACTCATATGGTAAGAAATGATAGGATTTCACTCTTTATCTTATAGCTGAATGGTATTTCATTGTACATATACAGCATTTTCTCATCCATTCGTCTGTTGATGGAAACTTAGATTGCGTCCGTTTCTTGGCTGTTGTGAATAATGCTGGGTAAGTATGGGAGTGCAGACATCTCGTGGGTACACTGACTTCATTTCTTTGGGATAAATACTCAGTGGTGGGATTGCTGCTGAATCACATGCCAGCCTATTTTTAATATTTTGAAGACCTCCATAATGTTTTCTATAATGAAACACACAGCACAGGGATTACATGCACTTAATTATGCTCCCGCCCTTTCCCTCCTCCACGCCTGTGCTTGTTGTCACTCATTTTATGAAAATAGCCATTTTAACAGTCACGCGGTGACATCTCGTTGTGGTTTTAACTTACATTTCCCTAATGACTGGTGACATTCAGCACTTTTTCATGCCTATTGGTCATTTGTACGTATTCTTTTTGAGATAGCTACACAAATTGTTCGCCCATTTTTAAATCAAATTGTTTACATTCTATAGATTGGAGTTCCTTATATATTTTGGATATTAACCCCCTGGATCAGATATATGTGTTGAAAAATTTTCTTCTAATCCACAGGTTATATCTTCATCCTACTTATTATTTCATTCTTCTGTAGAAGCTTATTATTGGTCTGTTTTTACTGTTGTTGCCCGAACTTGTGAAGTCAAATATAAAATATTGCCCAGACCAAGATCATGTAGATTTTTTCCTGTGTTTTCTTCTAGTAGTTTTACAGTTTCAGATCTTGTGTTTAAATCTATCAGATTTTTAAAAATTATAGATATTTAGTCCATAGAATGGGAAATAAAGTATAACATAATATATAGTATAATATATTCAATATTATATTAGTATATATAGTATAATATAATATTCAATATTTTATATATTCTTTCTCTTGTTACTCATTATAAACAGACGTATATATTAAGCACTTAGCCAGGTGCTAAAATTTAATCTCATCCCTGTTTTCAGCTATTTACTGAGCATGGGTCTGCAAACTTTTTAGTAAGGGTCCAATTAGGAAACACTTTAGGTTTCTTGTCTTCCAAGATCTGAACAACAATGACAACAACAACAACAAAAAAATAGAAATGAAAAAAGACAAATATTTTAGGCTTACTGGACCACATGTCGTTTCTGTGGCTTCCACTCAAATCTCTCAAAGCAGTAGGGATAATACTTAAACAACTGGGTGTGGCCGGATTGCAGTAGACTTTGGGAATACTGAAACATGAACTTCACAGTTTTCCTGCATCAGGAGCTATTATGCTCCTTTTATTTTGACAACCATTTAGAAATTTTAGAACCATTTTTAGCTGAAGGCATATACAAAACAAAACCTAGTTGAATCTGGTTCTTGAGTCTTATTTTGTAGTCCCCAGTTTGATAATATTAAAGGAAGGAAGATTTTCTTATATGATTTTTACTTTTTATTATAAAATATGTCCTTATTCTCTGACGTTTCATCAACCTCTCTCCCAGAAACATCTTAAGGATTCACTGTCAAGTTTTTATTTCCTAGAAACATATTAATCATTTGTCATCTTACTATATAGAGCTCTAAATCAACAACTGATTCTAGGAAAAGGAGACAAGCAGAATAAAACAGAACATTTTGTAGTTGGCAGGGGAATTGCGCTGCAATTTCTCCTGCCTCCATTTGAAAAGGGAACTACAGTGGTGTAAGAAAAACAGTTTTGAAAGCTAACATAACTAATATGTAACAATAAAATAAATTTCAGCTATTTTGCTACAATTCTTTGCTATATGGTGACAATATTCTTGACACTGATTCTGCACTGAAAATATCTGAGTATGTTGGGGGAAATATAAAGATGCTCTATGTTGGAATTTAAACATGCAATTAAACTCTATTCGCCTAAACTTCTTATGTCACAAATGAAGAACTTGAGGCTCAGGGTGTTTAAGTAGCTTGCCCAAGGGCACACAAATAGTTCCAAATCTTGTCTTCTCATTACAAAAAAATATGCTCTTTTCCCTATAATTGACTCTGAAGATGGAGATACAAATGTATTTTCTCAGAAGGAAGTAAACTAAATATCTTAGGCTTTAGTTCACAAGCAATTAGTGACAAGTTAATTGGAATTTAAAGTGTTTTCACTGCATTAATAAATAATTAACACCAATATAGAAACAGCTCTGCTCTCCTAGAGAATTGTGAATTACCAGATAAGTTTTCTAAAGAACCAGTTGTACAAGTGGTACTACCTTGAAGAACCTCCCTAAATTCTGTCCCAGTGGAAGTACTTGAGTTTTATTTGGTCTCGTTAGCCTGGTGTTAGAGAAGTATTGCCTAAATTTAGGAGTAAAATGGGATTCGTGTTCCGCTTGAAGGATTAAACTAGATGGCATCTACGCTTCATTGCTGCGTGGCGTCTGTGGTTTTCTTTTTTGCAGTTTTTGGCCGGAGCTGGGTTTGAAACTGCCACCTTGGTGTATGGGGTCGGTGCCCTACTCCTTTGAACCAAGGTGCCACCCTGCTGCGTGGCTTCTGTAAATGCAATCAGAAGGAAACAGGGTCCTTACACATATAAATTCCCTTACACAGGCAAATGTGTCATTACTGTTTTAGATTAGTTTAAATATTTTGAACATCTTATTTAAGCAAAGGATAAAATAAAATTCTTATTTTTCTTATCTTATTCTGCCAGTGATCTTCCAAATTCTATGGTATAAAAAAGGATTAATTTGTCAAAATAATAAAAATTAAGCACAGGAGCAAAATAGTAGTAGCAGTTCCATATTTAATAGCCAATCAAAATACACATTAGAAATATTGAAATAACGAAATAAGCAATTGCTGTTTTAGAATATTTGGAATAAAACAATATTTTGTACTAAGATTCACCTTGCCTCCCTTTCTTTCTGCTTTGGAGTGATGAAATTTTATATTTAGTAAAACAGATTGTGAGTGTAAAATGTTCCTTGAGAGTAAACATAATTGATATCTTTCTAAAGGCTCAAATCACTCAAACATAATAATGACTACTTATTCAGGCAGTAGGGCTTAATTTGATTTGTATTACTTGTTGAGGTTACACCATACTGGTAAATAATGAAAATTGGTAAATACACATTTCTTTATAGTCCATTTTATAATTTCCTTCAAGATTTTAAAGGACAATAATTAATCAAGACAAAAAAAATTGTATTAAGGACAAGGAAAAATCCAGCACAGTCAATATTTTCATTATCTATTAATGAAAATAGTGACTGGATGTAACTCTCCTCATTTTGAACATTGTTTATTTCCTCCAAGTAAATTAGTATTTTACATTGTTAATCGATGCTTCATAAACAAAAAAAAAATGCCTGTCTTACTTTGTTCATTTACCTTTGTTCTTTGTGTAAGGGGAGGAGAGAAAATATGTATCAAGGTGAATGGAAATGAACAGCCTTTTCTTTCTACACTGCATCAGTCCTCGTTTGTCTGGATGAGTGGTCAGGACTGTGGCATAAGATGTATTAATTTATCGTACTATTTGTCTTTATACCGTGGCATATTAGAAGACTCAATGGTGGGACCACACCTATAGTGCATTTTGCAAGGGTACATGACAAATCTATTATGTATAGAGTATAAATGTCTTAACACAATAATTAAAGTGAGGTGAAAGCTATGTTAACCAGTTTGATGTAAGCCAAATTGTACATAAAACCAGCACATTGTACCCCGTAAATGCATTAATCTATACTTCTATGATTTAATAAAAAAAAAATAATAAAATAAAACTAAATGATCCACAGTTCTGTAAAGAATAGTAGTAATTATAATTGCATGATTACATGGTTTTTAACATACAGCATTTTAGTATCTTTAGCCGTTAAGTATTTTTGCTCTTTTCATCAATCCACAAATATTAATTCATAATATTCATTTTATTTTGCAAACACAGTATGTTCTCATTTAATGTCATAGATATGGTTTTGGAAACAAAGACTTTGAGTACAAAGACATATAAATAATCAATTTTTTTCTTATCAACATATAATGAAATAATGTTGAATCAAACAAAGTTATTTGAGGACTTCTTGTGCTTCCTTTCACTAAAATACTAGTTTAAAAGAACCTATAAAAACGTGGTAAGTGAGGATATACTATATATGTTCTAAAATTAGTAAAAAAATTAATATTCCTAGATTTTCTAATGCTTTGTGTATATGCTAAAGGTAGAACAAAGAATATACAAATTCTTTATCACTTGATTAAATATAAAGGAATGAATTTTCTAATTCTATAATATCGGAGGAAATTTAGTATAAATTTATTCATTTAGACACAGATATTTTTGTACTTCTACTTGAGCAGAGAAAACCTTTAAAATACACTTACAGGTATCTTTCCACATAAGATAACAACAATTTTATACATGGGGATAATTCTAAACTTCAAATATGATGGTTTTGATCCTTTTTATGTTAATAGAATCTTTTATTTAAGCAGCAAAATTCTTATAGATTTAAAGAAAACTTAGCTCAATATTTCTACTGTATTACCTCTATCTGGTCACATAGATACACATATAATCTCCTCACCCATAGCACCTATAGGAAGCAGTGCTGCTTAGTTGGATCACGTGATCAAAAGTAAATTTTATATATCTTGTGCCACAGTCCTGACCATTCATCCAGACAAACAAGGATTGATGTAGTGTAAGAAGAAAAGGCCATTCATTTACATACACCTTGATACATATTTTCTCTCCTCCTGAGGTCAACATGGAAGTAAGAATGATTTGGAAAATAAGCTCATATCTTTGCAAACAAGGAATGTGGAGAGAAAATAATTCATAATATGTCTTCAGAATTCTGGGGTGAAGTTGCCTCTCCAGGCAACCTGTTAAGTTTAGCAGGCTTATCTGCCTCTCAGCACCTGCCTGGGAAGCCTCCATATTTGCCAAGAAGCCTTCCAATGCTGATTTCATGTCCCAGTGGGGACATCTACTTTGAAGAGATATTCCCAGTGTAAATTATTAAACTGATTTTACAGCACACAAATTGATCTCATGTGAGTTTCAGCAGCCTGAGTCACCCCTCCCCTCCCAGCCCACTGGGAAGATCAAATTTTGTGAATTTTTATGCAAGGCAGAAAGAATTATTTGAAAACAGTTTGTTCTTTAGAGAAAGGTGGCAATAGCAGGAATGTCCCTTTCTATCATATTTATTTGCTTTTCCTTCAGTTCACATTTACGTCACATGTGCATGGTTGTTACCCTTAGAAATACTTGTTGCTGCTATTAAGATTTTCGTATTTCTTTCTGATGGATGTTAGAATCACCTATTTGTTTTTGATGGAGTTAAATGCCCTATTACTCTGATTGTTCTGATTGTTACATATAGGTTTCAAGAAATTCATTGGGTCGGCCCTGAGGCCAGTCAGTCTCCACGCGGGGGAGTAAACAGGACTCACTGCTCCATTTCTGTAAAGCAGAATGGAGTCAGACCAGGCAGGCCCTTGACTTTGGATTGGGGATTTGAGCTCTTGTTCCAGGAATGATAGGAAGACATTCAACAGTTTTTAACAAGGAGTGACACATGCACATTTTTGTTTTGAAAATATAATTCCTGCTGAGTATAAAGCATGGGAAATGATGAGAAAAGCAAAGTTCATAGTGTCTTGGTAAATTGCCCTGAGAGACAGCAAGAAAGGACAGGCTGGTTGGTTCCTCCAGAAGTTTCTACTGCAAAGACTTACGATGACTTAGTGGCATCAGCATCTTATGAGAGAGAGAGAGAAAGAGAGACAGAGAGAGAGAGAGAGAATCAAATAAAAGCAAGAAAAACTCTGCATATTTGAAGGATTAATTTCCAATGGACTCATTTTAGAGTTTGCTAGAGAGAAATTCCAGTCTACTATTGACCCTACCATGTAAATTAATTTTTAAATTTCAGATTAATATGAGGGAACAAATGTTTAGGTTACATTGTTTTCATTTCTAAGGTGAAGTTCACATCGTAGTTGGGTGAGCCCTCAAATTTTGATGCCACGGCCACCCTCAAAGGAAGAGGTAACATTTTCTAAGCAAAGAATCACATTTTTCCTAAAGATGATGGAAGAGATGATCTTTATAAAAACTTTAAATAGTTGCACTGTGGTATACAAATTTTACAATTTTCACTAAAATAGAAGATTGATGTTAGCCAAATTCTTGATGCCCGGTTCAGATCTTTCTGTATAATAAGTATTGAGTAGTTTTCCATATCCTGGAATACGAGCAAGAGAAATGTGAACCTGCTTGTGATAGTCAAGTTTTATCAGTTAAGGATTTTTATTACACCTGTTCTCAATGCTTATGTCAGGCCATTGTTTTGCATATTAATATCCAGGTCTATATCAACTAAAATTCTGCAGAGTAAATTTAAAAGTAAAGGGAGTATAATTCTAAAATTTGCTAATGTTGCTTCCCTCTGTGGGCATTAACCTCCACTACCTATTGTAGGGAAATGAGTTAAATGTCTTTCATATACATTTCTAATGTCTACAGCACTTGAATTGCTATGGGAAGTGCTGCAGTGAATTTGACCATCAGAGAACAATTGGGTGAATATCATTGGGAAATCAAGTGTCAAGTTGTTGCTAACACAACTCAGCAGCAGGCCATCAAACTGCAAGAGGCATCTTCACAGCCTGTCAGGAGGTGCTGGAGTGGAGAAATGGAAAGGAAATCTTTGCTAATCCAGGTGGCACAAATGAGCACGAACTCAGAAGACAAGCAGTGTCACCCTCAGACTACCTGTGCCCTGGCAGCGAGAAGCGAAGCGTTCAGACCCCAACCAGTTCCTGCCCCTGGATGCTCCTTAAGAAGGTTAATTTCACTGAACATTTGGTGAATTTACTGTCAATGTAATATTGACACTTCAATTACTTTATAAAAGTAAAAATGGATAACATTGGGTAATACATGGACTTTGTTTCAACATCTTGGTTGAGGACTTTCTTCTAGCCTCTTTGGTTGACAATCAAATTCAGTTTTAGGTAAGAAGGTAGTTTGTTTGCAAGTGAAACTGGAAGCTACAAGAATGTAGAAATTGAAATCAGAAGAGTGAGGATCAGGTTAGGCTGTTCATTAAGTCCATGGCTAAGTTGTAATCTTCGAAAACTTTGATTTTGTCATTATTGAAATGGGGAATATAGCATCAACCTAGTAAGACTGTAAATTAATATATGATATATGTGAAAAGAGGTTGATAAATTATAAAAAGGTCTATAAATGTCTTTAGTTTTATTAGAGCTACCAGGTAAAATCTCTGGAAGATACTTTTCCCCCACATAACTCATTGTTGGATTGTGCAGTCCCATTAGTAAAATCATTGAGTTTGCATTCCCTCAAAATGTGTGTTTCCAAAAGTAATTTTCGTATATTAACAATGAATACAACATCGATCCCCAACAAGGTATGAAAAGCCAGGCTTAATATTAATAGCAGTGGATGTAGTCATGTTTTAAATTACTTTCGAGTTACTTTTTTTTCATCTCTTTGGTCAATCTCTTGTCAAACCTGATTAAATTATCATTAATTTTTACTTCATAATGTTACTAAGAAAAAGCTGGTCCTGGGAATATAACTAACAACTCTGCCATTCTCCTGGTGATCGAGTTTTCATTGTCAGTATAACTAACATTCATCCTAAAGTTCCTTTGTAAACATCTTCTTTAGCCTCTTTTCATTTTAGGAAACTTGACAAGTAAAATGTGTATGTTATCTTTTCTTCTCCCCAGGAAACCTTAGCGCCATACATAAAATGTAGCCATAAGACATATGGACAATGTAAAAACACCAGTGTCTGTCCATATAGTAAGTATGAGTAAAGTTTAATTTATTTCTTTTCTAAGGTTAAAAATAAACAAATAGAATATCTATATTTTTCTTACCATCCTTTGTATTTTAACCCCACTAGGAACTTTACTTTGGGTATCACCCCCTATGTAAATCTAAGGTCTCAAGATTGACCTGAAACATTGAAAGATATATTTTAAAAGATATGCTTTAAAATTTTCACAATAAGACCAAATTAAAAAATACAAGTTTGAAGTTACAAAATGTTCATTTAGGCTATAGTTACTTCAAAGTCAACACAGTTGGCAATCTGTTAGCCTATTGAAGAGAACATAAAAAGAAAACTTCATGTGATATGGGATCAGCGTCATAAATGTTCCTGTGTTCATCTATATAATTGCGGGTATTGTTATGTATCTCATAATAATTGATAGGACAGGGCACATAGCATTCTGTAACTATTCGAGGATTTGATATTCTAGTTTCAGAATCAGGTAGAATTGTTTAAAAAGTAAAACTTAGAGATTAAAATTAATCACTGATGCCACATAGCAAATTTGGCTGGACTGCATTGCAGAGAGACATCCTAACTTCAGCGAAGTGTGGCTCAAACTTTTCTGGGTGTTTCAAAACTTCAAATATCCTGACCCTATTTTTACAGCATAATTTTTCAGAATATGGCCACAGTATCTATTACCCAAAAATGTTATCCATAGTTCCCTACAAAAAAGGTAGCCTACATTGGAGACAGGGAGTTTTCTCCAAAGGAAAATTCCAGCTGTCTCAGAAACTTATTCCTAAAGAGTCCCTTATGTATTCGTCTTCCTGAGAGCTGACAGGTGGTACCTGAAAACATAAAATCATCTTTGAAAGTTTCCATTAACATCGAGTGAAATAGTATTACTATTCCTCCCTGGATCGTTTTCCTGTGCCTTGAGTTCTGGTTTGGATTCCACTTATACAGTAAACCTGTTTTGAGAGTCACCCAAAGTGTTGCCAGGGTTCAGGTGGACGCCACACAGCAGAGACCGACAAGGTTACAGGTGCGGAGCAGTGAGTGGAGGCGGGGATGCTGACGGTGTCTGCAAACATCAAGAGACCGAACTTTGCTTCGGAGCCATTAAACCTTTCTCACTTGCCTTTGGTTGGCTGTCACTTTGGGGACAAGATGTACTAGGGGCAGGTCACAGGTTTAAGAACAAGGATGGGCAGGAACATCAGGTATCCCAGCGTTTTCCTAAGTCCATACAACACTGAGGTCTGTGTATAGGTCTATCACTCATTAAGTTAAAAATTCATGGGTCGGGTCAGTACTGATGGAGATGCTCACCTCTGGGGAGATTCGAACAACGACACAAAAATGAGTGTTTCTTTCTCCTGAGGTTTTAGGGCGGTTAGGGCTCTGTTACTGAGAGGAACACAGAACACGTGGACATATCGTAAGGCACACCCCCTTCCGTAACAAAACAGGATGTCTCGTTCTTATTAATGCACTGGTCACCGTATTAAGAAATTTTACGCACACTATTTCATTTTGTCCTCACTAGAACCCCATGATGAATGCCCACTTTTAGAGGTAAGGAAACCTGAAAATATTAAGTAATTTAACAGGAGTCATACAGGCAATAAATGAAAAACTAAGATTGAGTTATGCATCAGAGTTCTTCAATTTCAATGTAGCTTTGTTACACGTTCAATTAGACAAAACTGATTTCAGTAATCTCAAGAAGGACCATCTTTGCCTCATCTGCTAGCTGATGCTTGAAATTCTACCAGAAAAGATTTATTCCTTAGTATGAAGCCACTCAACCTTTATTAAAATGAAAATATCTCTAGTTATAGGATTGTATTAAGCCATATCAAGTTTTTACACCTCTGTGTGAAGGAAAGTTGTGTTGGTTGGAATGATCTTGCATTAATGGAAAATTAAACTTTAACTAACAAAAAAAATTACATAGTAGTTTGGTTTCCATAACCTAAAATTTCAGTCGTAGGGCTGTGACCAGGCACGGTTCATACAGAACTTTGGTTCCTTCCCTCTAAAGTTCTGCAGATGACCCTTCTTTCCTTGGCAGCCCTTATCCTCAGAGAGGGTGTGGGATGGCCAAGCTTTCTAGGAAAAGTGAAAACCAGGAAACTTTCAGGAAGGTTCCTGCCCCCGCTCACTCCCCCCAGAGCCCTCAGCAAATCTTACGTGGTGTCTCCTTGGCTCAAAAGATTCCCAAGCCAGCCTGGGCAGCTGGTCTCTCACTGAATGGGTTGGAGCTCCCAAACTTTGAAGTGAGCACTGAGGCAAAGGGGAAGGATTATATTGATAAGATCAAGCCAGAGCTTAGTAACACTGGGTGAGCCTCCAAGCAACTTCACGAGCTGGGAAAGTCTATGCCTAAACCACATACCAGACAAATGAGATCAGAACCCAGGCACAGGTGCTGGAGAAGAGCATAAAGTGGGTAGCTGAGGGTCACATTTGTAAAACTCTGTCCAAAGGATGTTACTTTACAGACATAGTTTAGAATAGCTCTGGCTCAGACTCTGGAATGAGGGTCAGTCTAGCACCATATCCATGTGATGACAAGACAAGGTGGGAGGGTGCAGTGGACTGCGGGGGGACATCAACATTACACCTGGCCTGAGCATCACTGATCAAGTATGGACGACAAGAAAAAATGACACAGGAAGTTGATCCCTTGACATGTGAAAAAAATGATAGACATCAAGGGACAGAGAGGAAGAGATACAGAAAAGAAGGTAGGAAAGAAAATCAAAGTTTTGCCTTATCTACCTCATTAAGGATCATTCTTAATAATACTAAAAATAATTACAAAGTGTATTTATACAAAGTATCAGTTGTGTTCTGCATGTGTCATGTTTTAGCTGCATTTGGGAGTCTCAGGATTTTATCAATTAAAAAAATTCTCTTATAAAGGTAATGGGTTTTATGAAAACAACAGAGATAAATTGATACAGTACAATTACTGTAAAATGATATCGACTCACACTGAAGTATATGCCTGCTGCCTTGCCAGTCAAATGCTCAGTATTTTAAAAAAATATCTGTAGTAATTTAACACAATGTAGAAATAGACCCCCAAACACACAGATGAGTCTAGCTAACACAATTTTTACACATAAAAATTACAAGGGAGAGGCAGTTCCACAGGATATTATATATTTCAATGACAGTATTTAACAGTGTGGTGTTTATATAAGAATGGACAAAAAAGAATGGACAGACAAGAACACAATGGAATATAGAGACAAGAAACAAACCTCAAAAACAACCTCAAGAAAAAGGAAGAAGAGAGAAAATACAGGACATCCTGTAACAAAGGTGTTTTTTAAACTATTTAGTATTTTTCCATTGGCAAAAGTGAATAAATACTTCAAATATCGTATAAGTGTATTTTTAAAAACAAAAAGCCCTCCTAGTTCATTCTCTGGAGAGGAGTGCGTTAACTTTCCACTTAATATCCTTCATATTTGTATATTATTTATTGTAAAAATATTATTTCTTCTGTTGTTTTTCTAATCTATGTTTTTCTTCTTTTTTTCCCAGCCAGTCTTTAGAGATATACTCATTATTTTTTCACAATAAGTTATTACAAAATACACTTATCTAATCCCACATTGATGAACATATGTGTTGTTTATAATCACAACTAAGTCAGGCCGTGATCGATCTCTGTGAACAGGGAACTTTGTAGCCTCCTACTTACATCCACATTCAAATAAAACTATTAAAATTTCGTTAGAAATTTCCAAGTGAACAAATTAACAATATTCAAATTGATGAGAAAATTTATTTCAGATTTACTCATGAAAAAGACATAAATAATAAATTTTATAATGAGAAAAAATATATAAAAATAAAAAATAATACACATCAAGCTACTTAAAATGTTCTTTTTTTTTTTCTGGCCAGGGCTGGGTTTGAACCTGCCACCTCTGGTATATGGGGCTGGCACCCTACTCCTTTGAGCCACATGTGTCACCCTAAAATGTTCTCATTAAGGAATCAATAATTACAAATATATAAACAGGACATTAAGCAACTTATAAAATGAATTTATAAAAATAAATAATAAAGCAAATAACTTACTATACTAAAAAAACAATTAGAAATATAAATGTATTATGATATAAATATAAAAAGTTTTAAATAGACTGACATTGTCATACCAACCTGTTATCGGTGTCTGATTTTTACTCTGAGGATATGTTTCCTTCTAAATGTATTTCTTTTTTTTTTTTTTTTTTTTTGAGACAGAGCCTTAAGCTGTCACCCTAGATAGAGTGCTGTGGCATCACAGCTCACAGCAACCTCCAATTCCTGGGCTCAAACGAGTCTCCTGCCTCCACCTCCCAAGTAACTGGGACTACAGGCACCGCCACAACGCCAGTCCATTTTTTGGTTGCAGCCATCATTGTTGTTTGGCGGCCCGGGCTGGATTCGAACCCACCAGCTCATGTGTACGTGGCTGGCGCCTTAGCCCATTGAGCCACAGGCACCGAACCTAAATGTATTTCTTTTATAAAATAACAAAAACTCTTATGACAGCGATGAACGATTTCCTCCAATCAGGTTCCATAGATTTTTATTATTATATCTTGGCTTTCAAATACAATGCGTAACTTTATTTTAACAAGATGCAATTTTACCTTAATGATAGCGTGTGTATATACAGCGTTGTGATTTATATGGTAGCTATGTTTACCATGAATTTTAAAGATAGCAAAAAGTTAACAGTTTTCATGATTTAGGCTAAGTACAGAAAGCGGTTTATGATAACTTTCACAATACAGTGACAACAGAAATTTCTCAAAGAGCCTTTCTTTATCCTTTTCACTATATTTTTTAGCAGATTTAGAACGTTACTGTTTTTGAGATGTGTGAAGACATGACACGGGCTATTTGTTCCCTTCATTAAAAGCCCAGTCAGAACCCTTGAAGATTACTACAGCTTTGAGGTCAGCCGAGTGCAGTGGCTTATCTCTGTAATCCTAGCACTCTGGGAGGTGAAGGCAAAGGATCCCTTGAGAGCAGGAGTTCAAGGCAAGACTGAGACCCATCTCTATTAAAAACAGAAAAATTAGCCAGGCATCATGGCAGGTGCCTGCAGTCCAGCTATTTGGAAGGCTGAGGCATGGGGATAGCTTGAGCCCAGGAGTTGGAGGTTGCAATCAGCTACGCTGATGCCACAGCACTCTAGCCTGGGCAACAGGGTGAAAATCTTCATTAAAACAAAAAGAAAGGAAAGAAAAGAAAATAACAAACAAGAAAAGGAGTTTTGAAGTCACGTAAAATTATCTGTCCTTATTCATTAAATGTGTGAAGGCTACTGACCTGTGAATGTTCCTCCCCTTCACATCTGGGCTAACCTGTCTCGGGGCTAGACAGGAAGATGGTATTCATCTGTCTTTTCTTATTTCAATGGTTATTCTCAGCACTACAATGAAAGTGGGCAACCACCAGAAACATTGGTTACTTCAATTTCATTATTTTCATTCCATTCCACATTTGGGGCTTATCAGATTTCTGTGTCACCACAAAATAAGGTTAATCAATCGCTATTTTCTACTTTTTGCCCGTCCTGTCAGACAAAATGATACCTTCAAAATACACTGAATTATAAATTATATTTTGGGGAAGACACTCTTTCAGGTATCTGTTTACACTTAGGAACTAGCATAAAGTAATGGGCACAAAGGAGACACATGATAAATTTGTGGCCAAAGAAATTAAATACCAAACCCATTTTTTCATTTTCTAATTAGATGGAATGTACATTTCTATTCCTATTTCATTTGATTACTTCAACTTACTTTTTCTTTAATTTTCTTCTTGTTTGATTTAATAAGTAGTCTTCATGCTGATATCACATAAGAGCCATTAATTCAAACTCCAGAGGAAAAGAATAGAGTTTTGTTTCTCTGTATTTGAAGACATATTCAGAATTTCAAATGTATACTTTGCTAGAAATAAGTCGAAAGAAGGGCAGTAAATTATTAATGTTATTATTATATGTGAGACAGTCTCACTTTGTCACACTCTGTAGAGTGCTATAGCGTTACAGCTCACAGCAACCTCAAACTCTTGGGCTTAAATGATTCTCTTGCCTCAGCCTCCCAAGTAGCTGGGACTACAGGCGCCCGCCACAATGCCGGGCTCTTTTTTAGAGAAGGGGTCTCTCTCTGGCTCAGGCTGGTCTCGAACCCACGAGCTCAGGCAATCTACATGACGCACTCTGTGGGAGGCCGGGTACGGCACGTCTTTTGCTGACAATAATATTTCAGTGCCCTTTGCTATGTAACTAAATGGTAAGATGATAAACCAAATGACTTCCTGTCTCTCTGCTTTATGGTTTTATATTTCTTTTCTTTTTCACATATTTTCATCTCTTATTAGTCAGTTGAAGAGCACCTACTCAACTTTCAAAATATAACAGAAGTCATTTCCTAATTTTACCTCAGAAACTTTTCGTGAAATTTTTGAGCTGAACGAAGGGGCTCTCTTTGGTATTTCATCAGTTTTCTCTACTTGTTTAGGACTTTTGCTTTTATATTCACATTTCTCTGCAGAATGCTTCAGCCTTAGGAAGTGACAGCAGGACACTTTCCGTAAGGATAAACACACCGAAACCCCTAAACCGTACAAGTTCTTAATGGATAAGTAGGGAGGGAAGTTTCTTCCAAAGCAGCAGGATTATCAAGATTAGGAATCCGCTGAGCTTTACACAGAGCCCAGCCGCAGCGATGACCAGGGCTGGAAGTTCAGGGGCTGGCAGGGCCAGTCTCCCTCGGCTGGCGCTGGGGCAGGTGCCTCCTCCAGCTTCTGGCTCCAGCTTCTGGCTCCTCCAGTCCTTCCTTGGTCTGTGGCTACAGAGCTTCAGCCTCTGTCACTGTTTTCACCAGCCTCTTCCATGTGTCTTGTGTCTGTCTCACTTATCTCTCTTCTTGGGACATTCGTCAATGGACTTAGGACCTCCCCACTTACCCTAGGACCATCTCCTAAGTCCTTCACGTAATTACCTCTACAAAGACCTTTTCCAGTGAGGTCACATTCACAAGTTCTGGGTGGTTGTCTTTCGGTGGGTGAAGGGGGAACACTTAATACACCACATTTTGCAACTTCTCTTTGTACTCCAAGCTACTTAAGTCTCTTATAAATTAATTCTGATTGTGAATTAATATCATGGCATGGTATCGTTTCAATTCCCAAGAATGAAAATCTGATTTGTCATAGTCACTTTTTTTTAACTCAAACTCAGATCATAAAATGTTTCCAGTTCTTGATTCAGATTCTCTCTCCCCAGTCCAAGGCACAAAGTCACATGATATCTACCAAGACCGCTGAGGCACGATCTTCCCTGGTGCTCGGCAGCAGGGTCATTTCCCTTAAGGACTAGGGCTTCAGCAGCCACACATAACTGGTAGTGTCCATCTCACCCACCAGTGGCCAGAAATCTCCTCACAGTGGGGACGGCCTTCTCATTCTTCATAAGCCCAGTGCTGAGAATGTTACCTTGATACATTACAGGTTGTCCCTGTGTACATTACAGGCTGTCTCTGTGTGCATTACAGGTTGTCCTTGTGTGTACTACAGGTTGTTCCTCTGTGTATTACAGGTGTTCCTGCGTACATTACAGGTTGTCCCTACAGGCTGTCCCTGTGTACATTATAGGCTGTTCCTGTGTACATTACAGGTTGTCCCTGTGTGTATTACAGGTGTTGTATTACAGGTTGTCCCCGTGTATGTTACAGGTTGTTCCCATGTGCATTACAAGTTGTCACTGTGTGCATTACAGGTGTCCCTGTGTGTTTTACAAGTTGTTCCTGTGTACATTACAGGCTGTCTCTGTGTACATTATAGGCTATTCCTGTGTACATTATAGGAGGTTCCTGTGTGTATTACAGGTTGTCCCTGTGTGCATTACAGGTGTCCCTGTGTGTTTTACAAGTTGTTCCTGTGTACATTACAGGGTGTCCCTGTCTACATTATAGGCTGTTCCTGTGTACATTATAGGATGTTCCTGTGTGTATTACAGGTTGTCCCTGTGTGCATTACAGGTGTCCCTGTGTGTTTTACAGGTTGTCCCTGTGTACATTACAGGTTTTCCCTGTGTGTTACAGGCTGTCCCTGTGGGCATTACAGGCTGTCCCCATGTGTATTACGGGTGTCCCTGTGTATATTACAGGCTACCCCTGTGTGTATTACAGGTTGTCCCTGTGTACATTACAGGCTGTCCCTGTGTGTATTACAGGTTGTCCCTGTGTACATTACAGACTGTCCCTGTGTATATTACAGGCTATCCCTGTGTATATTATAGCTGTTCCTGTGTACATTACAGGATGTCCCTGTGTGTATTACCGGTTTAATTCAAGTTTGTCAAATTGAAACATTATTCTTTCATTCATGGATTTAATAAACTTTGTTAGTACATACTATATGTTGGACAGTGTGGTTAGATACTGTGCTTTGAATATCGGGAATATTCAAATATGTTCCATGCCCTCATAGAGGTTTTAGACTTAAAAAGCAGTAGTATATACATAATCTTATATATGAACAGTTTTGATTTTGGTAACTTTGAGGACAATCTATCACTTTAGAACTTATGCTTCATCTTACAAGATAAATTTCTGTGTCTAACTTGGATTTTTATATAGCCTTTCTAGAGGGAAGAAATACGTTCCTGAGTAGACGGGATGGTCGTGGCCCCCTTGACAGTTCTAGTTATCACTGCAAATAAATTACATGACATTCTGGAGCACATATCAGTCTGTGGGAACACAGTTAACATATTTCCATTCATTGCCACTGATGCTTTTTACATTTTGACAATATGAATCTTATTTGTGGGGAATATATTGAGTAATATAGGATATTAAGTAGCATGGATGGCTTTGACTCACAGGATCCTAGCAGCGCACACCCCACCTCTTGTGCCAGACAAAAATATCTCCAGACATTGCCACATTTTTTGGGGAAGTGAAATGGCTCCCTGTTGTGAATCATTGCTATGAGAATAATTCACACAACTGAATTACAGAATTCAGTGAAAATGGCAAATGCAACGTCTCCAATTCTATGAACCAAGGTCATGTAATCACATTAGAAAGACCAGCTATGTGCGCATACTGCGTTCTTGTGGTTACAAAAGAGTATGAGTATAATTTAAATTAGCTTGTGGTATCTTAAGTGATTTACTTCTCATATTTATAGCCAATTTGATAGGAAAAGGACACTGGACTTTATTGTGTGTATAATTTGTGTAACAGGAGAATTTGCCACAATGATCCTTTTTTGTGATTGATATAAGAGCCTTCTAGAGAGTATAGGATCTTTTAGGCCCATCTAGAAGGAAGGGGTTTAAAAGATACCATGCTTTAGGCATTTGACTTTAAATGTTTGTATGTGTCTTGCACGTGTGTGACTTTACCTTGATCTTTATCTTTACAGATAGTCTGTTAGAGAAAAATAGATGGAAGCTAAGTCCTTGAAGAAAATATCTCCTTATTCTTCATTTTATATCAATCTTTATATCAACAGCCATCTATTTTTGGTATTTTTATTTATGTAATATTCTTTCCTTCTGAATTTAAAGTAAGAGATACCATAAAAATAAGTTGTGGGCTGGGCACCCTGGCTCATGCCTGTAATCCTACCACTCTGGGTAGATTGCTTGAGCTCAGGAGGTTGAGACCAGCCTGTGCAAGAGCGAGACCCTGTCTCTACTAAAAGATAGAAAAACTAGCTAGGCATTGTGGCGGGCGCCTGAAGTCCTAGTCACTGGGGATATTGAGGAAAGAGGATCACTTGAGCCCAAGAATTTGAGGTTGTTTTGAGCTATGAGAATTCCAGGGCCCTCCACAGGGCGACAGAGTGAGACTTTGATAAAAAAGAAAAAAAAAGTTGTATGTAGTTGGAAGATCTGGACTTGAATCCTCCTTCTAGTGGCGTGTCACACTTTAATCTTGTTGTCACTATTTTTAGCATTATTTTTTAAAGACCTTTAGTTAAAAGATAAAAATAAAACCTTCACTTGAAAGATTAAAATAAAACCTTCACTTAAAAGATTAAAATTAAATGGAAAGTTTCATGAATTTTCAAGATGTTGATTATGAACATGACAAAAAGGCCACTGAAAAATCATGTCTCTCTGAACATGAGGAGCTTGAAGTGGACACCTGCTTTTGGGTTTCACACAAACACTAGTGTGTACGGCCCCACATTCAAGCTCTACAAATGCATTATGCCAAAAACCAATCTACACAAAAGCCAAGGATTTAAAACTACAAAGGACAAATGGCTCATTAAATGCCAGAAACCTAGTTATTATGGCTGCAGATAACAGGTGTTCCAGGTGAAGATCCATGCTTCAAGAGCACCACATAACATGACATTAGTGTTAATTCTCCCTGGTTTCAATGGGAGAGCTGTCTGCTAAAATAATTAGGAAAGTTAAAAAATTTGAAAAATGTTTTAACAAGGAGAGAGAGGAAACAAAGCCCTCTCTCTGCTTAAAATGTAGATTAACTCTTGTAGGGAATGTTTTTCCTTCAGATGAATCATGCCTGACCACCACGATTTTCTACATATTTACTAATAAATGAGTTGGAATTCCACCTGCACTGCACATTTCCCCCTCATTAAATCCTTCTTCATCCACGGAAAACTGATTGCTGCTGATCCCGCCCCTCCTTGGTGGCTTGAAGAACTTTAATGGGGTGGAATCACATAATAACCAAGCATTCCCTGGTCGGGTGCACAACCTGCACACACTGAACAAATAGGGGCAAATGCTCCTCCAAAGGGCTGACGAGCACATTTGCAGTGTAATTTAGAGCTGCCCCAGGGTAGCTGTGCCGTCTCATCCGGCCCTTTATGTTTGTGTTACCATAGAGTCAGACAGATGCTTTCCTTTTAGAGTGGGACTGTGGCTTTCAAATCACAGAAGAATGAAAACTCTCCTGGTGTCTATCTGAAAACTTAAAACTCAGCTTCTGAGTCACTCGCTTCCATGACAATTGTCAATCCCCATTTCTTACACCATTTGCAAAACAGCCCCAAGACACTAAACATGAAAAGTACGATTTTGTGACCTCCCTGCTCACGCCAGCCTTGTACTTGACTTGGAAAAAGTTGATTTTGTCACTTTAGGTCCTATGTGTGAGGAGTATTTGAAGACGTTAATGGCCTTCAAAAATTGACAACAGTATCTGTCATTTACGGATCATATACGGTATGTCAGGGACTGTAGCTAAGCACTCCACATACATTATCGTTCACGTAATACTTACAACCATTATGGGATGGGTATATATTAACATATCACACAGATGTGTGTATATGTATGTATGTGTGTTTGTGTGTACATATCATGCCACAGACTTGCATATGAAGATCAAACTAACTTCTCTAATTTTGTCTCAAATGATAGTAACTTTCCTATGTTTGAATAGTAAAGGTTTTATAGGATTTACATATGGGTGTTTTATTCATATTTGAATCTGTGAAGATTAAACATAGAATTTTCACTTCATTTTACAAAGAAGGGAATGGAGGCTCAGAAATATTAAGTAACGGGACAGCAAGAATGAAAGCATCTTCTCAAAAATCGAGGTGTTCTCTCCTGTTTCGTTCTAAATAGAAGAAAATCTCATGGACTCGCAAAAGATATAATCATAATTCAAGCCTGAGCTTCAATTATCCCGAGGGAAAAGAGGCTTGCGCTTACCAGGGTCAACGTCTTCACTGACTTTTATTTTAGACCAGGAGTCAGCATATCTGGCCCACCGCCCATTTTTGTAAAGAACATTTTATTGGGACACAATGACCCCCATTTGTTTATGTACAGTCTATGGTTGATTTTGTGCTGAAAGTACAATGATAGGGTTGAGTAACTGAGTTACAAAATATACGGCTTACAAAGCCTAAAGGACTTACTATCTGGCACTTTTAAAATAAAGATCCTCAGCTCCTGCTCTAGTTTATAAAGACCTTTTCTTCTCTTTATATTTGGCTTGGTTACAATTGTGAATTGATTTTTTAAAGTATTACTCAGTAGCACTAAGATAGAGTCAGTCCTCATTATGCAAATGGAATAAATTCTGAATTTGTTTTGCATATGAAGTGTTTATTACTAAAGTTTCATTTCCCGAGGGAGCAGTCTGTGGCTTTGCCTCAGGTGGAATCTCCCACCCCTGGGGACTGTTCTCTCTCTGTCTCTCTCCAATCTGCAGCTAACCACCTGTGCTTCCACCACCTGTGCTGTGGAGGTGCTTCAAGCACCTTGCTGACCTCTTCCTTCACTTTCCTCTCTCGTCCCTCTGTTCTTAGCCTATTTACTCTTTCTCAATATGTTTTAAACAGGTTCACATCTCTCCTAACATAAAGAAGATTCTCCAGGTCCTATCTGTGTTCTGGGTATCACTTTGTTCTTTCTCCTGTCTTTCATAAGCTCCTAGAAAAACTTGTCTATAATTCATGCTTTGGTTACCATTTACTCAATCTGTGGCATCTGACCTTGTGTCCACAGCACACCGTACGTGGGCATAAACACGTGTAGGTGGCCGTATGTGCGCCCGCACCTAGACGCACATTAACACATACAACACACACGAAAATCTCTGTAGAATTCCATTATGTCTTTAGGGTTAATCCATAGAATTGCTGTGTTAAAGGGTATGTAGCAATTTAAGCCTCCAGAAAAGTTGTGCTTATATTTCTACAGTCAATATCAAGAGCGCTTAGGTCATTACTGACACAGGCATATTATCATTTTTAAAAACTTATTAATTGAAGAAAGGGGAATAACAATGTTTCACTGTTATATTAATTTGGTTTTTCTTTAATTACTCACCCAGTTTTACATATTTTAATGTATTTGTTGATAGAGGATATAGGTCCAGTTTCCAGTGTAAGTCATTTGAATATATTTTAAAATCAACCAATTTTAAAGTAAGCCAGTAATGTAGGTAACTGAATTTTTTTCATTTTAACACAATTATAGTAGTTTATCTGAAATAAAGATGGGCATGAATCTGAATAAAAGTGACATACTAACTTAAGAAAATATCAAGAGATAACTCCAAAGATTTATAAAAGATTTGACTTGCTAAAAACTAGAATTCTAAAAGAAATTTTTCAAAATTATAAAAACCAATGGATATTTTATTTAATGCTTCTCCCTGAAAAAGACAAAAAAAATTAAAAACTAAAATAGAACAATTAAAACTCAAGACTGTGAAATATTTTTTCTATTTTGTTTACACAATTTTTTTCACAAGGAATTCCTGAATAAAAACATATTATTAGAAACTAAAAGCATGTTAAAATACTTTTGTTTATTTTGCACTCTTCCTTAAGGATTGTGAAACTGAGCAATTAATTCAATTTAGATAAGCTTTAAAATACAATAAAAAGAGGCAAAATTCTTTCAATTATCTTGCTACTTAGACAGTCTAGTGTTCGATACATTCAAACAATAATTTTGTGGTGTTTCTGTACAAAATACTTGGAACCACATAATGGTCATTTGCCATTGCTGAGATGTAAATACAAACTAAGGAATAAATAAAATACACAGAAATTTTTTGGTTTCAGGGTTAAATTTCGATGATCAAATTGGTCTTGATGACTAAATATGACTTAAAAAAATCTTCCACAGAAAGATACAAGACTCATTTTATGTGTCTGTGACACGTCTGCTGTATGAATAACAGCAAATCCCAGTGTGGTTCATTCATTCTGGAAAAGAAAGTATTAGTAAGCACCACCAGAGAATGTAAGGAAACTACGTACCTTACTACCATAATATTTTTAAAGAACAAATGGTTTACTCCAAACCAGTTGATTTATTTTGATGATTTACATATTCCTCTTCTCCATTAAACATAATTCCCATAACTCTATTTATTTACCCAAGATGGGGTCTGACCCATGTGATGTAAAGTGTTCAGGAAATGTTTGTTGAATGAATCAATTTCTCTTTTGTGATAATTGACCTTTCAAGAGGTTTTTAAGCTAACAAAGTTATAATTGTGGTATGTGTGACAATCAAACTATTATGATTTAGTTAGAACATTTACACTCTGGGTCTAAACCGATGTACATTTATACAGAAACCAGTTTACAATATGTGTCAGAGGTTTAAAATAGAGGATGGGTGGAGAGAGGGTAAATGGTGGGATCACACTTATGGTGCATCTTAGAAGGGACAGCTGCATACTAAATGCATAACACAAATGTTTTCACATAATAAATGAGAAAATCTCACGAAGGTTATGTCGAACAGTTGGGTGAAAATATTTCAGATTGTATATGAAGCCTGCACACTGTACCCCATGATTGCACTAATGTACACAGCTATGATTTAATGAAAAAAAAATGTTGTATCAGTTTTGGCCCTGGAATTCTACTTCAGTGAATATATTCCAAGAACATAATAAAGATTTATGCAAACATTGATTATAAAACAAGATATTTGGGGAATATGAAAAATGTTTTAAAATTATCTTTTTTTATTCTATATGGAAGCAAACAGTAGTACCATTATAGATGGTCACGAAGGCAATGAAAGTAAATGAAGTGGGCTAACCATAAGAATTATAAAATTGAAGAGTTTCTAGTTTCAAATTTTAAGACAATTGACAAAAAAAAGGAAAATCCAGATATTTCTGGGCACCAGGCCATCGTTCAGTAGAGGGGAACTCAACCCCTTCATTCCTTTTAACCAGCACTTGTGTATCTACTGGGAGCTGGATGTGTGTCGGGCACCGTTCTAAATGCTAAGGCGATAAGAAGCATTAACGTATGAACATGGTCTTGTGTATTATATAAAGGACTTAGTAGTGTATGCTGTGGGCAATGAGCACAGAAGTAATACCATTAGATTCCAAATTTTAAGAAGATTATTATGGTGACAGCGTAAAGCATGGAGTGAATAGTGGGCAGGCTGGAGAGGGAAAGACTCTTGAAATGATCCACGTAAGGGTGAAGCCTGGGATGAAACAGTAGCCACAAATGCTGAAATGGGAGACAGTTATGAAGGCTGAACAAGATGTGTTTCGAGCCTCCTGTCTTTTGTAATGTAAAATATGTTATAATATTTCAAACTGGAAAATGTAAAAGGCTGAGATGGACTTCCCAGAGAAAGGTCTCCCTGATGCACAAGCTGCTGTCCTAGTCGGCCAGGCCAGGCTGCCCCTCATCCTTCAGGGAGGAATAGTCCAACAAAGGGCAACTCTCTGAACAAGCAAGTGCAGCCTCTGGAATGTGCGTAGAGTTCATGGTAATCGGTTATGTTTATGTCGATTTAAGTAATTGTTTAAATGTCATACTCTTTAAACTGTTACTTGAGGAGTCATTTTCTTCCAACACAAAGCATCTCAAAATATAATACAGTATCATTGTACTTTGATTTTCTTTATTGATTATCTAATATAAAATCTGGATGATTTTCCCAAACCAAAATAAACAATCCTGAAGAATGAAGTTTCAAACACGTAAGAGACTGAGTTGGGTAACCCTTCTTGGCGCACATCACTCAGCACAATCAAGACCCGGTGGTGACACCCCTTCACATATCCATCTCTGTGCCCTCTCAGTGGGACGTGATCCCTTTCTAACTGTCCCTCTTCATACTCTGTCATGTCAATTTAGGACACTCTTACGCCAGCTGCTATCAAGAGCCTCTGCTAATGCCCAAAGGCTTTGACCTATACGTAAACAGGGCTGCTTTAAGTTATGCTTTTCGTTCCCACCACCTTGTAGGGCCTCACAGACATTCCTCCCAGTGTTATTTCTGTTGAGTTTTAGCCCAAAACACAGGTGGTTGTTGAACTCTCTTCTTTTTGTGAATCTTTCAACTAATCAAATAAGAATGGATGTAAATAATGAACGTGTCTCTAAATGTAATACAGTGAAATATTAATTTGATTTTGGTTCCTTCTGGAAAGGATGTAAACTATTTTTATTTTTTTTCTTTAATTCTATGGCAAAAGAAGAAGGAAATGAGAAGCTCTAACTTTCTCTGGTATCTATGGCTGCAGGCTCATAAAACAGACCACTGTTGGAGGTGGAGGTGATAAAATAGCTCCAGGTAGAGGAAAACAGGAGAACTCTGAAGGGGGAAGAGGTCAAAAGATGGGTGGTTATTCAACTTCCCTCCTCTCAGAGAAGGCCTAGGCTTACATGTTATTAATTGAATTTCTGTTCATGGTGAAAATCTATTTGGCCTGCTTGCGCCACTTCTAATTTGTTAGGTAACTGACTATAACATGACCATTAAAGACAGCTATTGAATTTTGTGGTCTTAAATAATTTTGTCTGGAGAATCAGAATTTTCACAGGTGGCCGAGGACTAGATTCAGCAACTTGGCCTGATAGCAGACACGGCCGGAGAGGTAACCATGGTAAATAGCACAAAAGAAGGGTCAGACCTTTCCTGTTTTCAGAGCAGAAAATAAGCTTTCTGACTATTTATTCAACTACGGAAGAATTAAAAGTTCTCTCAGACGTGACTGAGTCTGAATTTCTTGCTGCTGTGTTTAACTGTTGCTCTGAACAAGTTATAACATTAACATAATTAAGAACAAAGAAATTGTGGAATGTTTTTCACTGGAATGTTATGGCGTGAATTTATTTTATGTATTTATTTATTTTTCACACAGAGTCTCACTATGTCACCCTGGGTAGAGTGCTGTGGCGTCACAGCTCACAGCAACCTCAAACTCTTGGGTTTAAGTGATTCTCTTGCCTCAGCCTCCCAAGTAGCTGCAGCTACAGGTGCCCGACACAATCCCCAACTATTTTTTGGTTGCAGTTGTCATTGTTGTTTGGTAGGCCCAGGCTGGACTTGAACCCACCAGCTCCGGTGTATGAGGCTCATGCCCTTAGCCACTGAGCTACAGGTGCCGAGGCTATGACATGAATTTATAACCCCTACAGTTTTATAAACTATAACTTCTTATGCTTCAACCATCGCCATGAGAACAGGGACTGTCGCGTCTTCCTGTTCTAATATCTATATCTCTGCACCTGTATTCATTAAACAAAGGAATAAATCAAATGATACAGATCAAACTGAGACTTCTCATATCAGCAGTCCCTCTTAATTGATATCTACATAACATCTGCTTGAGAGGATTTGTATATCCAGTTTTCCTAGTGCATTTGCGCTGCTATAACAAAATTAACTAGATAGCTTTGTACAGATGGGAATCTCTTTCTCCAGGTTTAAGGACTAAAAAGTCCAAGATCACGATGGCAGCAGAGCTAGAATCTGGTGAGACCTTCTGGTTCATAGATGTGTTGTCACTCTGTCTCCTCATATGGGGGAAAAGACCAGGTGGTTCTCTGGGGCCTCTTTGATAAGGGGACCAATCCCAGGACCAGTCAGTCTCCACTAGCTCCACCTGCTGATATCATCACCTTGGGGGCTGGGATTTTTTCTTCCTTTCCTTTTTTTTTTTTTTTAATAGAGACAGCATCTCACTTTATCACCCTCAGTAGAGTGCTGTAGCGTCACAGCTCACAGCAACCTCCAACTCCTGGGCTTAGGTGATTGTCTTGCCTCAGCCTTCCCAGTAGCGGGGACTACAGGTGCCCACCACAATGCCCAGCTAGTTTTTTGTTGCAGTTTTGCCGGGTCCAGGTTCGAACCCACCACCCTTGGTATATGGGGCTGGTGCCCTACCCACTGAGCCACAGGTGCTGCCTTGGGGTCTGGGATTTCAACCTGTGAATGTTGGGGGACACAAACGCTCAGAGCAAAACAAGGGTACATGTTGCTTTTTATATAATATTTAGCATTTAAAGTTCTCCCTCAGAAGGCCCTCAGTGGGCCTTCCATGTGAACACAGAATTAACCCGTGGCCCAGATGTAAACGGCCTTTGATTACCTCCCTGTCTCCCCAGCCCTCGCATAACATAGAGTAAGTTTCAGCACTTCATAGCATAACTTGCTATAAAAATGTATCTAACAAACCACTATGACCCGTAGAAATTTTAAAATCCCCTTTATGAGCAAACAGAGGGCGGGTTAATTAAGCCGCACTAAGAATCTCCTTCTGAGAAAATCCTCTTTGGACACAGCCGTCTTCTATTCCTCCTGCTCTTCCCCTCCTGTCTACCGCTCCCTCCTCAATCTCCCTTTAAATTATGCAAAGATATTTACATCCGCCGGCTTTTCCTCCAATTCTGATTTGAGATCCAAGTATCTGTCACCCCACACTGTGAAAATACGTTGTATAGAAGACAACTTTGCAGCGAGCGGGAAGAGAAATCCACTGATGTGAGCCCTCCTTAAAAGAGATGTAAGTGTGACTGTTGGAGCGAGGACAAGGTGGTTTGCGAGTAAACAGACTTCTGTGTCTTCCCATCGAAACATCTTTCCTGCCACATGTGAGATTTAAACCCCGACTATTTTCAGGCACGTCCCATCAGCTTCTGTCCAGGGCAGTTACTCCTCCTCATCGTCTTTTCTCTGCCTAGAAGTTCCTGCTTTGCACTGCCTCACACTTCCGCTGCAGAAAGCAATTTAAAATCCTATTTTTCTTTCCACTTTAACATTACAAATCCCTTTTGAATAGTGCTTAGATAAAAGCAATTTTTTTATTTTTTTGGAGAGAGAGAACATCGGTCTCTTCACAAGTTAAATTTTATTCTGAAAATAAAAAATCAAGTTGTCATCCCAAACTACGCCTTATCTACTGTACCCATCAAGGTTTTTAGTTGAGAGCACTAGAAACAGACTCTGGAGGATTTGAACACAGAAGGGAAGTTCTAAGAGCTAATTGTGTTGGCTTTCAGAACATGCGAAATGCTTTGGAATACTAGCTCAGAAAACCTGAAGACACAACAGAGACTGGACAGTCCGGATCAAAGCCAGAAGTCATTCCCCGTGCCGTCTGGTGGAGATGCTCCCGGTGCTTCTCAGCAGTCACTCCGCCGTGGTCTCTGAACGCCTCTGTGCCTTGCTGGGACCCAAGGGTGTCTCTGCTGGTCTCGTCTCCCTGGTTCCCTGGGCTCTCAGATCGATGCTTATGGTTGGTTCAGGGGAGGGCATGTGCCTGTGACTTGGGCCCCGGCTGTCCCTAACACTGAGTTAAGGTAACATGCACAGGACCCATAGAACTCTAATAATTTGCAAGTGAGGCTGGGAGAGCGTACAATTGTCCCTTTAGGCTTCTGTGGTAATCTCAGACACCAAGACCCATAAGCAAGCATTCCTTCTCTAAGCAGAGAAAGGAGGTTCATCTTCACTTGAAGGAGCAAAACAGAAAGTATAGCAAGGATAGCATCGAATGTCCCGTTACAACGTCACAGTACAGACATTTCCAAACTGGATTTGACTGCATTGCATTTAATGTTCTGTTCTGCATTTGAATGACTATTAAAAAGCTTCAAAACACACCTCAGCAATCTCTAATCCTTTTTTACACAGGTTGCCGGCTTATCATTTTGTCACAAACCAGTTTGTAATATATAATTTTATTTTAATAACATCTTGGATGTCGTTAAATGATATGCTATATATTATATTACATATCACCATATGTAATGACACCGTCTATGCTTATTACACATTATGATAATATAATATATATGTATCATATATACACAGAAAAAACATTTTTAAAGGAGGACTGGGCTTTATACTTTTAGCTTTCCTATAAGCACACTACATTCTCTTATAATTACAATTTTATTATCTTTGGTCTTGTCCCCTACCAGCCCCTACATATTAAGATAAATAGTCGTATCTGACCTCATGGATGAATGTGGCTACTCATTTAGACTCCCTTGAAACTAATCAACTGCAGGCCTTTAATATCTTGTGATACGATGGCCAGAGTGGCATTTTCAGTAGCAAAGCCACATGGCAAGTGCATGTGGAGCATCATACCCTGTAACCCCAGTAACTACTTTGGAGGGACAGCACCACTGTCCTTGGGAGCTCCCACAGCCACCGGCTTCTCACACATTGACTGGGTATCAGCAACTGACACTTGCAGAGTTTCACCTTCTCTTGTTTTTCCTTCTTGCCTTTCTCGCCTCACTTGCACTTCTGTCCTATATGATTTCAGGTCCTCCCCAGCATCAGATAGTCACTTGGACTCTTTCTCTTGAGCCGATGCCAGAGCTTGGATCATTCCCACTGTCATTTTTGCCAAATATCAGAGAATGGGGAAAGTCACGAAAGCACATTCTGCCACCTGATTTCACTGGATCCGTGCCTGCTCTACTTGGCATTAATTTTACTGTTCTCTTGTTGACTCACAGCCAATTGTTTTACATTGAGATTTTTGAAAGTTTTCGCTGCTTTCTGTTGCTTTGGAAACTCCCAAAGGGAAACTATTTTCTTCCTTAATTTTTTCTCAATTCTGACCCTACCCATTTTCCCCTGGGAGAATGAATTCATTAGGGAGGTCCTAATAGCCTAAGGAGGACATGGAGTTTGAGTCCCAGGCGTGTGACACTCTGACCTCACTTCAGCTCTGGGACCCCAGAGGGTCGGCACGTTCATCTGCACCTCTCTTCACCGACCAGCGTGTCAGGGTCATTGCCACCAACTCACGCAACTGTTATGGTCATATTTCAAGTAATTTCTCTGGTATGTCCCTATCCTTCAGTTGGTGAGCACTGAGATTTTTCCATTTTTCCTTTATGTTTCCTCTTACAGTTCTGTCTTTCACTCGCTTTGTCTACACAAATATTATTTCACAGATGAGTCCCAATACAACACTATATGCACGATCTTATTCCTGATGTTTTCTTCTTTATTTGAGTAACAAAAATGGAGCCATACCCAGCTCTGTTTGAAAACTACAAGAAATGCATCTACATCTAAATTGTTACCCAGACAAGCCTTTCCAAGTTATAATGTCAATGTTTTCCTTGAAAATACAAGGCTTGATCTCACTGTGAGGTCAGAAAAATTGCCTTGCTCTGGTACTAAAGCCCTGGATTACCTTTTTCTATTACCTTTCCTTAATTTTTCTCCTGAGAGGTTAGGATTGGAGAAAGGAAAATGGAAATAAGGTTAAAAGTAAGGCAAGAAAGGAAGGCTTACAAGGCAGAAGAGAAAGAAGAATCATCTTAAATATGGGGCTTTTAGTCATTATTTAACTTTAAGTTGTTTACATAGTTATAGGCATTTCTTTCTCCTCAACCCTACAATTGTCTTGTATGAGTGACGTTTTGTGAACGTTTATGGGACAAAACTGGCTTGTACACCCAACTAAATGCTGAATACCAAGGTACTCCCCTTGGGAAGCTGTGTAGCAACACCAGCACTCAGCCTCCCCCCAAAGCAAGTTTGGAACTCTTTCTGGAATGGCCAGCAGAGCTGTTGTCTTAGAAGTCTAACGATTAAGGTTACAAACTCATCCTAGAAAAAATGCTACCTACCTCATTGCCAGATATCACTGCAGTCACCTAATGGCCCAGGGGAATCCTCACAGGTGACCATGGTGATATTCAGCAATGACCGTGAAGCACTTTTTCTAGGACAGTTCATAAACTTAATTGTCCACCCTCCTGTGAACAAACATACAGGGACTAAATTGATTCAGCAAGTGAGAAACATACAGGGACTAAACTAAATCAGCAAAGTGAGGAGTCTATGGCAACAGAAGGTCAAAATAAAGATCCCATGGAAGTTTTTGGTTTTTAATTTGGGAGATTACAGAGTGAGTTGGGGATTTAAATAAAAGTTACTAAGATTAAACAATGCCATAGTGAGACACCTATTATTTTTTATCACTGGTTCTAAAATAACGAAATCATCTTAAACAAACACTTTCCCTCAGTTTTGCACTGTTTCCTTCTTAACTTCTACTAATTACGGAGCTTGTTCAACAGTAGTTTCCACATGGACATCTATTTCCTATTTGGCAAAACGAAGCATAAAATTAATTGCTGGTGAGGCTTAGCGCCCAAGCACAGTGGTTACAGTGTCAGCCACATATACCGAGGGTGGCAGGTTCAAACCCGGCCTGGGCCTGCTAAACAACTGCAACAACAACAACAAAAACAAAATAGCCGGCCGTTGTGGTGAGCACCTGTAATCCCAGCTACTTGGGAGGCTGATGCAAGAGAATTGCTTACACCCAAGAGTTTGAGGTTGCTATGAACTGTGACTCTAGGGCATTCTACCAAGGGTGACCACAGTGAGACTCTATCTCAAAAAAAAGAAAAAAAATTAAATAAATAATTGCTGGTGTAATGTGTTTCTTGCTTGTTGGCTTGATTGTTTATTATTATCAATAAGAATTTTGATATTGGACACAACTCCCTTCACCATAGCTTCAAGGAAAATGAAATACCTAGGTATACACCTAACAAAGGAGGTGAAGGACCTCTATAAAGAAAATTATGAAATCCTAAGAAAGGAAACAGCAGAGGATATTAACAAATGCAAGAACATACCATGCTCATGGCTAGGAAGAATCAACATTGTTAAAATGTCTATACTTCCCAAAGCAATCTACCTATTTAATGCCACCCCTATTGAGATACCAACATCGCACTTTCAAGATTTGGAAAAAAATGATTCTGTGAAAAAAAAAAATGATTCTGCATTTTATATGGAACCAGAACCCCACATAGCTAAGGCAGTTCTTAGTAATAAAAACAAAACTGAGGGCATCAGTTAGGCTGTACTACAAAGCCATAGTGGTCAAGATGGCATGGTACTGGCACAAAAATAGAGACATAGACATTTGGAATCGGATAGAAAATCAGGAAATGAAACTAACATTTTGCAACCACTTAATCTTCAATAAACCAATCAAGAACATACCTTAGGGGAAAGACTCCCTATTCAATAAATAGTGCTGGGAGAACTGGATATCCACATGTAAAAGACTGAAACTGAACCCTCACCTTTCTCCACTCACAAAAATTGATTCAAGATGGACAAAGGACTTAAATTTAAGGCATGACACAATACAAATCCTGAAAGAAAGCATAGGAAAAACACTGGAAGATATCGGCCTGGGGAAAGACTTCATGAAGAAGACTGCCATGGCAACTGCAACAATAACAAAAATAAACAAATGGGACTTAATTAAACTGAAAAGCTTCTGTACAGCTAAGGAGACAACAACCAAAGCAAATAGACAACCTACACAATGGGAAAGGATATTTGCATATTTTGAATC
>CAUYRH010049152.1:0-15262 GCA_963574655.1 Perodicticus potto | reverse complement strand
ACCTCTTTTGCACCGGATTCTTTGAGCAATTTTATTATAGGTGAGATGGTATTGCCCCTCACAATTGAATCATCTACGAGAACGATTCTTTTGCCTTTAAAGTTGTCCGACAGCACTCCAAACTTTTTTGCAACACCCAGTTGTCTTAATCTCATGTTTGGCTGAATGAAGGTTCTTCCTACGTATCGGTTTTTACACAGCACCTCCACATAGGGAAGTCCACACTGGTAAAGAAGAAATAAAAGGACAATGAACAGCAGTATACAGAGTAGCCTAAGCTCGTATTTTCGCTAGATTGGGTTGCCACTATAACATGTAAGTAATACTTCAAAATGTGGTTGTGATTATGGGCTCTCCATCATCAGATTATAATTTTCCTTTACTATTTAAACTGCAAGAAGGGAAAAAGGCAAAAAGAAAAACCACTAAAAGTAACATACTTGGTGAAAAAGACAATTCATTTGTGTTAGAAATTGTAATGACTTTTTCTTAAACAATTATTATTATTCCTCTATCTTGGAAGAGAATAATAAGCATATAAAGACAGGACAGAAGATAAAACACTTGTCAAAAGATTCACATATTTAAAAATTATTGGCATAAGAAATGAATTAAAATCTTCAGGCAAAGGAGATGATTCTTAGGAACGAGAGGTAATGCATCCATTTCTCAAATACTATTTCTAAACTATCCACAGTAGGGAATATTGGGTATTACATACGCATAACCAAGAATCTAACGTTATACAGTCTACCTAGTGATGACAAATAAAATTTAGCATAGTACTAAGAACATAACACTAAATGAACATGAACAGCTCGATTATTACCTATACTCAGTAGGCAGCAAATACAACAGTGACTTATGAGAATACTTGAAGAAGTGGACCTGAATAATAAATAAATAGTAACCACTAAATTCTACATAGTTGACCTTGGCACAATAAGGGTTTGAACTACACTGGGGGATTCTTCTGCCTCTGCCACCCCTAAGACAGCAAGACCAACGCCTCTTCCTCCTCCTCCTCAGCCTACTCCACGTGAAGACAACTGGGATGAAGACCTCTGTGATAATCCACATCTACTTCATGAATGGTAAGTATATTTTCTGTCCCCTAGCTTAATTTATTGTGAAAATACAGTATACTAATACATATGACATACAAAACATGACTATCTACGTTATCAGTAGGGCTTCCAGTCAACAGTAGGCAATTAGTAATTAAGTTTTCGGAGAGTCAAATTTTTTTTTTAAGGTCAGGGCTGGGTTTGAACCCGCCACCTCCGGCATATGGGGCCAGCACCCTACTCCTTTAAGCCACAGGTGCCACCTGGAGAGTCAAAATTTATATGCAGATTTGACTGGGGAGGAATAGTCAGTGCTCCTAACCCCTGGTGTTCAGAATCCACTGTATGTTCATGATGGTATCTTGTTAAAAAGAGGGCCAATCTCATTGTCTTTGGGTGAACCTCTCTGTGATCTTCTCTAAAATAATGCCATTGAATAAAAAGGCCGGAAAGTGAATACTGCTTGCAAAAAAATTCACATTAACCCCCAAACCTTCCCTCATCTTACAACAAGTTGATGAGTTTCTCTTTATAAGCAAGGTGTTCTTATTCCACAGCTAGCAGAGCAATTTACTGCATGGTAATTAAGGGAATATACCTTTCCTGCAAAACCAAGAGCAGCAGGCGTAGCAGATTCTGGAACAGTGCTAACCAAATCTGCGTCCACAGGAGCTTCAATCGCCAGCTGCTGGCCACAACGATATCTTACTGTATACACCATTTGGTCTGGTGTGTTCGGAAAAGGAAATAGATTAGTTTTACGTAGCATAATATAATATTGCTATTCTAAAAAAATAGTGCTAGAGAGCTATATACTAATATAAAAAGAAAATATGTACCAAAATATTCAAACGAAAATACACAAATTGGGGAATTTACGTGGTTCTTTAAAAAGCATAGATTTGAAAAATCACAATCCTTACTTACTTCTGTAAGAAAAAAAAAAATCCAAGAATTGAAAGAAAAGGAAAAATGGGCTCACTGCTTATCAGCACCCATAGCTCGGCGGTTAGAGCGCCAGCCACTTACACTGAGGCTGGTGGGTTCGAACCCGACTGGGGCCTGCTAAACAACAATGACAATTACAACAAAAAAATAGCCAGGCTTGTGGCAGGTGCCTGTAGTCCCAGTTACTTGGGAGGCTGAGGCAAGAGAATCACTTAAGCCCAATAGTTTGAGGTTGTTGTGAGCTCTGACCCCATAGCACTCCACCAAGGGGTGGGTGACATGAGAGTCTGTCTCAAACAAAAAAAAAAGGAAAGGAAAGGAAAAATAGTGTGTGGGCTTAGTTCTATATCCACATGTTTCACTATGTGTCTAAGAGCCAAGAATTGCCATGTTTCAATGTGATAACTACAAAGTTCACATGAACAGCCAAAGAAAAAATATTTACATACCTTCGAAGATACTATCTGGCCTTGCAAAATAAACATATTCAAAGATACAAAAAGCAACTGGGTTTCCTTCAGACCTTGAAACAATATCAAGAGTTCGAACATTATGTCTGGATATTTCCACAATTTCTCCAGGCAAGACTTCACGATAATATCTTGGGAAATAAAGAAAGAAGGCTTTTAATAAACTAGTCCTTAAGGTTGATGATAATAACAATTATAATGCACACAAAAAGTTCCTTCCCTTACAGAAAAAAAGTTAATTCTTTTTTTTTTTTTTTTTTAAATTGAGACAGAACCTCAAGCTGTCACCTTGGGTAGAGTGCCATGGCATCACAGCTCACAGCAACCTCCAACTTCTGGGCTCAAGCGATTCTCCTGCCTCCACCTCCCAAGTAGCTGGGACTACAGGCACCTGCCACAACGCTTGGCTATTTTTTTTTTTTTTTTAGTTGCAGCTGTCATTGTTTTTTGGTGGGCCCAGGCTGGATTTGAACCTGCCAGCTCAGGTGTATGTGGCTGGCGCCTAAGCCACTTGAGCCACAGGCACCGAGCCAGTTGATTCATTTAATATAAAAACTGGAGATGACTTTTAAAAAGGCAACATACCCCCAGCAGTAATTTCTGTACATCTTTTTTATTACTACTAAGTTATAATTCATAATTTAAAAAATAAGAGTCCATAGCCCAGCATTGTTGCTGGTGTCTGTAGTCACAGCTACTTGGGAGGCTGAAGCAAGAGAATCACTTAAGCCCAAGAGTTTGAGGTTGCTGTGAGCTGTGATGCCACAGCATTCCACTGAGTGATATAGTAAGACTCTGTCTCAAAAAAAAAAAAAAGAGTTCAAAGTTTTATAGAGTTTTGAAAGAATAAAGGCTAAAGAAAAAATGTTTATCCCAGCATAAGTTTTTCTATTTTAACTCTTCCTTGTTGAGGAAGTTCTTCCTTTCTAAAATAAGTGGTATTTTGAAAGGATGCCAGTTTCAAAATTAGAAGGTATTACTAGAACATTACTAGATATTATTAGAATTAGAAGATATTACTAGAACACTAAAGCTAAACTCAGTGCAACTGCTGAACAAAATGTTCACAAGAAAATCCAATTATAGGCCGACCATGACAGCTCACGCCTATAATCCTAGCACTTTGGGGAGCTGAGGTGGGAGGACTGTTTGAGCTCAGCAGTTGGAGGCTACTGCAGTGAGCTGTGATCACGCCACTGCACTACAGCCTGGGCAACACAATAAGACCCCATCTCAAAAACAACAAAAAAAGAAGAAAATGCATTCATAAATATTTTCTTACAGACTCCAAGACATCAGAAAGAAATCTTCCATGTAAATATCAAACAAAAATTTCTTATCAATGTGGGAAAAGATAATGTACCAAATGAGGCCAAACTTACCTTGCACCAATAGATAAAAAGCTACAGGATTCTGAAGACACCACCCATCCTTCTGTTTCTAATGTTTTTTTCTCTGCAAATCACAAGATAATCAATTCAGTTAATGGAATTCAAGAAATTTTAAAAGGGTAATTTCAACAAAATACATAAACAAACCTCATAGAAGAGCTGAGTTTTTTCTCAGCCATTTCTATTTAAAGCCATTTCTATGACTTTTAAGACCATACAGATCCTCATTTAAAAATAAATGGTCCTCCAAAATTCCTTCTAACATTATGATTTCATGGATTGAATAGGACATCTTGACAAGTCAAAAAGAAAATCACTCAAATCATGCTGCAGAAATGAAAAGGCTGGGCAAAGCATCTGAGTAAGCAATCCACTCAGGAAAGAAAAATACAAATGTCCATTAAGCACATTAAAGTGACTCATCCTGAAAGAACTGTACTTTAAAAACTAAGAAAAAAAATATAAAAACGAATGCCATTTTTTTTTCTTTTTTAACTATCCCCCTCTCATGTGCAAGTTTCCTATACCTTAAGACTTCAGGGCTTGCCAGCAGGAGGACAGTTAACCATGAAAAACATTATAAAACTACATCCCTTCTGAAGTTCATTACCTTTGTGTTTTATATCAGATACGGGAATAAGACGACCGATGCACAGAGGCCGATTTCCATAAGGATCTCGCACTGCGTAAATAACATCTCTGTGCATTATAAGCAGGGAGTATGCTGTGGGCGCTTCCTTCATTAAGTTTCTAATCCTGAAATTAATTACATCATTGAATGAATTGCTTCAGTCACAAATATATGCAAGGCAAAGTTCTCATTTACCGGAGCTGCCAGGTTAGTCCAGTTTTACAATTACCTTGCTACCCAGTCTGGAGTATCATCTTGTTCCTGGGGAGGGGTGTATGCGAGTAACTGGGTAATCATTTCACTATCAGAACTTGTTGATAGACCAACACCATGTCGTAGAAGCTAAATAGGAAAAACGAAAGTTTAATAATCAGAGGGGAAGCTCCACTTCACCCATCACCCAACAGCCCACCATCATGGAAAGAAGGCAGGTATTCAGTGAATGCTCAGTTCTGAAACACGTCGCACTAGAGGTGTGTGTGTACTGATAACAGAGCCCCACTGCTAGGAGCAATGGGAAATCTCCCACGGTTCTCAAGCAGGGAAGAAAGTGCTCTTGTGGACACACGGAAAAGCTGTTGAAGACTAAACTCAAAGGCATGTAGACCTTGAGTGGGGGGAGGGAGCATGATGATTTGGTTTGTTGTTTCCACTCTCAACATTCTTGACACAATACAAAGACGTGGGCAGGACTGAGCAGGATAACGACCCCAGGGACACACACAGAATGAGTTTAAACAGACACTGCAGAACACTGTCAGTGGGCAGCTCCACGTGAGGAGATGCGGTCTCACATCTGGGCAAAGGGCCCTGTTTGGAAACAATGAATTACCCGTTTTCTGTAAGCTGAAGTTTTTAGGAATGCTTACTTGAAATTTATACTTTTGTAATGGCCTGAATTTTAAAAATGAACTCATTTGGGTACAGAGAAGTACATTATCATCATTATAATACCATTAGCCTAAGAAGAGGGCAGGGCAAAGCTCTGGGAAATGCCTTAAGTTAAAATTAAAAATAGGAGAATGAGTGAAAGAGCGGAGTGGGGGTTTCGGTTATTTTTCTTTTCTTCTTTTTTGGCTGGGGCTGGGTTTGAACCTGTCACCTCCAGTATATAGGGCCAGCGCCCTACTCCTTCAGCCACAGGAGCCGTCCCTCTTGGTTATTTTTGACCCACCAGTTCATCACTATTCAACTTCTACAACTGTTCATCCTCCGTGAGCACCTGGTTCCATAATGCTAAAAGGATGCTGGTGTATGTGTGTAACCATCCTGTTACTACTCATCTCCTGACTCTGAGGTTACGAAATCCAGATCATTCGAGACTCATAAACTGAAGAAAGTTAGTATTAATGAATGAATGTCATGAATGGATAAAAAAGAAGCTACCAGGAATATACAAACACCAAATAGATGAAGACGTAGGCACACATGACACCACTGGTACGGGAAGCCCCAAACAACAGTCTGTGAATAAAGAGTTAGGCCAACACTTCGTCTCCTCTCGACTCTATTATAGTTTCCTGTACTTGTTTCTTTTTTTTTTTTTTTTTTGAGACAGAGCCTCAAGCTGTCACCCTGGATAGAGTGCTGTGGCATCACAGCTCACAGCAATCTCCAATTCCTGGGCTCGAGCGAGTCTCCTGCTTCCGCCTCCCAAGTAGCTGGGACTACAGGTGCCCACCACAACGCCCGGCCATTTTTTGGTTACAGCCATCATTGTTGTTTGGCGGGCCCGGGCTGGATTCGAACCCGCCAGCTCAGGTGTACGTGGTTGGCGCCTTAGCCCGTTGAGCCACAGGCGCTGAGCCCCTGTACTTGTTTCTAATTCATTTTTTTCTCATATTTGTCATCTTCAAATTTAGACTCCATTTCCTTCTTTTGCTTCTGGGATATTGTGATATACAAGAAGAAATACTTATGCTGGTTTTCCCCCTGGTCTTTCAGAGCACCCAGCTACTAAAACTTTTGGAAATGCCAAAATGATTAAATATCTTTTTGTATGCTAATGAGATGACGAGTGGCCAGCATCAGGATGCCAGCTGGTTGCCAAGAGAATCAATCACGTGATTGGAGGACTGATGGGTCAGCTTCATTCCTGGACTTCTGGGGAGAGGAGAAGGGCTAAGGCTAGTTGATCACCCTCACCGCCAGTGATTTGATCACTTGTGCTGCCACTTAACGAAGCAACCCCTGTTGCAGCCCATATAGCCCCTGGCTAGGAGGAGCAAGAGTTATAAGAAATACCTGTATAGATCAATGATGGAACACCTGGGTGGAAAGGGTGTGGAGAGGGATTTAGCTCTCCTAACAAGCCTGAGAGCTCACGAGATGAGAGCAGTGGTGAATTGGTAGTCTCTACACCTGTGGTGTTGAGATGCACGAGGTCAGCCTTCTATTAGGCTGGAGGAGAAGGCAGTCAAGGAGATTGCGCATTCTATCAGGGACCCGCTTACTCTGACTCTGTCTCCTCTCCTGCCTGCAGAACGCCAGCACGGCGTCTCTCTGCTGAAGATTACCAAGCTCTACTAAAGACTAAGATCTATCTTTCTAAGAAGACCGCATTATTCTAAGAGTCTCTCTCTCTCTCTCTAGCTAAAGTAGATAGCCCTCAGGCACCTAAGAGAATTTGTTTCTGAGCAAGGTAACTTAGCGGTCCGCGGAACTAGTAGACCTGGCCAGTCTTGGGCCTTGACAAGTGGTGTCAGAAGTGATATGTGACGAACCCCCAGAAGCAATTTCCCCAAATCTCTACTCTAAAGCACTACATTCAAAAGATGAGCATTTTAAAATGTAGATGCTCACCCCTGCACCCAACTCTGGGGTGAAAGCCTAGAGTCTGGAATTATAACAAATACTCCAGATAATTCTGGGGTAATTCTTTATTGCAGTTAGGTAGCAACAATTAGAGATTATGAAGAAAAGAAAGAAAATGCCCTTTGCCAGGATCCTCATCTCTCATTCATTAACTGATTGTAACCACAGAAAAAGGCTGTAAATTAAAAAGAAAAACTTACCTTTTTCCTTAATCGAGCAGCGTTGACCAATTCACCATTATGTGCTACCGCTATTTTCCCATGAAGTGTTTCAACAACAAAGGGTTGACAATTTTCTAATTCACATTTTCCTGTAGTGGCGTACCTCGTATGTCCAATTCCAAGATTTGAAACATATAACTTCTTCAAATTGTCTCCAGTAAAAACGTGATTTACAAGACCCATTCCCTTGAGAAATCAAAATAAAAATGCATCTCAGTAAAAAAACAGAGACTGCTACTGCCAGTGAGTAATAAAAACCTCTGCTTGGGCAACCCAAATTAAATAATGCAGTTCATGAGATTTCTCTGTGCTTCAGAATTCTGATCTTAAAAAGCAAAACCAATGAGACCTAATCTAATTACAAAAATTGTAAAGCACCTAAAGAATTTTTTGAAGGTGAAATTCACAAAACATAAAATGAACAATTTTAAAAGTGAATAATTTAGAGACATTTAGTACACTCACAATGTTGAAGCATTTGCATTTTGTACTCTTCTTTTCTTCCTTTTTATAGACATAGGGTCTCCCTTTCTTGCCCAGGATAGAGTATACTGGCATCATCATAGCTCACTGCAACCTTAAACTGCTAAGCTCAAGAGTTTCTCCTGCCTGGGCCTGCTGAATAGCTGGTACTCCAGGCATAAATAACCTATTTGAGTGAGTTAGTCTTAGGCAGCAAACTATCACAGGGAAAGAAATACATCTTAAATTTGACAAATATTAGAATATAAAATTAAAAATGGCTCATCCAAAGAACTTTACTTCTAACTGCAAATTATTTATTTAGATTCCTCCCCCCATATATTAGTGACCATCTGGTTACTGTTATCTTTTTAAAAAATGTATTTTATTACATTTAGCTATTATTATCTTTATCATCAATGTTCCTTTTTTTTTTTGAGACAAAGTCTCACTCTGTGCCCTGGGTAGAGTACCAGGGCATCATCCTAGCTCAAACTCTTGGGCTCAAGCGATCCGCTCAACTCAGCATCCCAAATAGCTGGGACGACAGGTACCCAGCACCACAGCTGGCTATTTTTTCTATTTTTAGGAGAGATAGGGTCTCAGGCTTGCTCAGGCTGGTCTCAAAACTCTCCAGCTCAGGCAATCCACCTGCTTCAGCCTCCCAGAATGCTAGGTTATCATTAACATTTTTTAATGTTCAAAGTTACCTTGTGCGTTTTGAATGTTGGCACTGAATTCCCATCACTGGTCACAATACCAGCACTCTCTTGACCCCTGTGAATAGAAAAAGATACTAACTGTTAAATCTGATGAATTGATACGCTTCTTAAAGAACTTTACCAAGCACACCTTTCTCAACGAGCATCCATAAACCAGCCTGACAACACACTACAGGCCCCGGTACAGCACTTCTACTGATGACGAAGAAGGTGACAACCAGCAATAGCAGCAGATGCCACTCTAACTAGATGACACTGTCATCTAATTCTAACTGATGTGCCAGGTACAGTCATAAGCATTTTACACGAATGATTTAATTTGGCTTCCATGGCAATCCTGTGACGTATGTACTGTGATTACCCATTTTACAAAAGGTCCATTTTATAGTGTGGTTTCTTTTTTTTGGTAAAATGAGCATGGGATCTCACAATCCCATTACCAGATATCTACTCAGAAGAAAAAAAATCATTTTACCACAAGGACATTTGCACTAGGATGTTTATTGCAGTTCAATTCACAATTGCCAAGATGTGGAATCAACCCAAGTGCCCATCAATCCATGAAGGGATCAATGAACTATGGTATATGTACACCATGGAACACCATTCAGTCACAAAGAAAGATGGGGACTGACATCTTTTGTATTTACTTGGATGGAGTTGAAGAATATTCTTCTTAGAAAAGGATCACAAGAATGGCAAAGCACGTAGCCAATGTACTCAACACTAATATGAAGCCAATAGAAAAACCACTATACACCCACAGGAGAGAAAAACTCAAGTATATTCAAGTGGGGGATTGGCGGGAGGAGAGAAAGGGGAAAGAGGGAAGGAGGAGGGAGGGTGATTCCTAAACCATCACCTAACGTGCATAATGTAAGGATGGATAGCCTGCTCCTTGGATGAAGGACTTAAGAACAACTTGAACTTCACCTTAGAAATGAAAATGTAACCTAATCACCTGTAGTCTCATGTTAATCTGAAATAAAAAAAAAAAAAACACACAAAAGGAAGGGAAAGGAAGTAAGTGAACTTGCCCAATGTTACACAGACAGCAGGTGATACAGACCAGAATTTGTGCTTCTAATCCCTAAACTGTGGCCTCAAAATAAGGTTTCAACAGGATGAGTACTGCTGGAAGTTGATTGTCCAGATTAGATCATATCCAATGGAGTTGTGAGGTCAGAGAGAAAAAGCAACCAGATGTATAGTACTGCTTTAGAAATAAAATTCTCTGCAAGTCCAGTGGCTGAAACTGCCTATTGTAACCTAAAACCAGTTTTACCTGCTTCTGCTGAGATAACTTGCTCCAATTCTAGTACCACTTTTGCCCACCACTGCTGCCCACCAACTGGAGCTTCTCGGCTCCCCAAAGCTTTACTAATATCACTGAACTTTCTCTTAGGATCCCATGTGGTTCTTTTATAAACATTCTCTATTCTTCAGCATTCTCTATTCTTCAGAACAGAGATCACCTAGGCTGCATGTATGCCTCGGACTGCAATTCTTTCTTCCAGAATAAAATGTTACCTTTAGAGATTTGGCTCTACATTTTTATTTTGACTTCCACAGTATGTAGATATATTAATACATACAAATCTCTAAATGTAATAGGGCGAAATGCTTTTCTTATCAGAAAAACACAAATGCTGCTTCTAAAAACTCTCTGCTGACCAGGCCCCCTTTCCCATGTCTGTGTCTTATTTCCTGCAATAGTATTTTAAAGTGATGAAACAGACAAAAAAAGCCAAGACGTAGACCACTGCTAGAGCATCTACTAAGACTCAGAAGAGGTACACCACTGTACAGTGTCAGCTCTCATAAAATAAAGGTTCCAACTGCTCATTTTTAGTAGTTCTGAATAAGTGATATAAAAACTAGATGATTATGGACAAATGTTTGTTCCAAAGAATATTTATAAGGGTTGAAATAAAAAGTAAACCTCTTCTATGTGTATGGGGACTTTAGTAATTGCTACTATATTGATTTATTTGGTAGAAAAGAATCTTTTTCAGGCGGCACCTGTAGCTCAGTTGGCAGGGAACCATCCACATACACTGAGGGGAGTGGGTTTGAACCTGACCTGGGCCAGCTAACACAACAATGACAACTGCAGCCCCAGCTACTCGGGAGGCTGAGGCAAGAGACTCATTTAAGCCCAAGAGTTGGAGGTTGCTGTGAACTAGGATGCCACAGCACTCTATCCAGGGAGACAGCTTGAGACTCTGTTTCAAAAAAAAAAAAATATTTTTCAAAAGTATATATTGTAATTATTTAGGCATTTAAAAACAACATTAAACATACCTACAAAGTAAAAATCTAGAAAAAAAAGATTTTAGTTAATGCATTAAATAGTATGCTGAAAAGTAGATATGCATAGTGGTATACAATTTATGAGACTAAATAGTGATTTAGGATTTCTTGCAGTTAGTGAACCTCTGTGATCTTTTTCTTTTTCCTTTTTTTGAGACAGAGTCTCACTATGTCACCCTCAGTAGAGTGCCGTTGTGTCACAGCTCACAGCAACCTCAAACTCTTGGGCTTAAGCGATTCTCTTGCCTCAGCCTCCCAAGTAGCTGGGACTACAGGAGCCCACCACAATGCCTGGTTATTTTTTGTTGCAGTTGTAATTGTTGTTTTAGCTAGCCCTGTGGCCAGGCTGTAACCACTTGGTGATTCATGACAGAGAAAGAAACATGTTAACATTAACTATAAATCTCAGTGCAAAATGAGCCCCTGCCACGTATTTCCAAAAATCAATAATCATTCAGTAATAAGAAAAGAAATACAAAAACGTAGTTTTCTTTTCCTATTGTTCCAAGGGTAATTTTTCCTTAAAGCTGGGAAGAAAAAGGGTAGGCATCATTTAAGTCCAGGCTTCTTTAACCAACAAAGCCTGCTTATTTGGCAGTTTCTCAAGTTACTCCTTCAGGCAGCTTGAACCAGTTAAAGCAGATCCTTTTAGCTCTGCAGAGCTTATTGACAACCAGCCCTTCTGGTTTCCTAGGAAACAAACCTCAGCTGGAAAGAGTGATTCATTTCCAGGTCACTTTGAACATGGAGAGTGGAGCAGGAAAGCACTGGAATGAGGAGGAGGTTAAAGCTCTGCTAAGTGTCTGGCAGAAAAAAATATACAAAAACAACTTTAGGGAACCCTCAGAAATAAAGGAATATTTATTGACATTGCTAAAAGGCTGCAATCATTAGGAGTCCACAGAGACTGGAAACAGTGCCAGGCAAAGTATAAAAACCTCAAATATGAAGATAGAACAGTTAAATATGCCCAGAACTCTGGAGACAGCTCTAAAACTATGAAGTTCTTTCATGATGTGGATGCAATCCTGCAGAATGAACCCACCACACCCTTCACAGGGGAAGATGCAAACGGCAGGTCCCAGGCAATGCTGAGTCCAAGCACAGCCCCAAAGACCGCTGATGGTAAAAAGGAAAAGTACTGTTCTTTTGTTTTTCTTTGTTATAGGACTTCTGAGTCCATATATAAATATAACCTGAAATATCAAGGTTAAGAAAAATCAACTTGTCATGTATTTTGCCCAAGAATTTTTTTAAAAAGCAGTTAAATACCACTACTTTTTAAATCTATAAAATATAGATAGGGCTATTAAAATGGCATTTACCCACTGCATGTCTGATAAGCTTTTCAAAACATAGATTGAGTTCTGGAAATAACTGACATGGTCATTTTATAAAAGTAGCAAAAAGGGGGAAAAATACACAGAAAACACTGCTCAACTGGTAATTTTCTCACAGCTCCAAACAAGACAGAACTTTCTCCTCTATTTTAATGTTCCCTTTCTCCTAGATTTATAATTAGAAGCACAAAAATACTGAGAACTGCTAAACACTATTTCATTATTTGTTTGAAAGAAAAGCTACATTTGGGGTAGCACCTGTGGCTCAAAGGAGTAAGCCACCGGCCCCATATGCTGGAGATGGCTGGTTCACACCCAGCCCCAGCCAGAAACTGAAAAAAAAAAAAAAAAAAAAAAGAAAAGAAAAGCTTCATTTTTTAACACTGAAGTTTTAAAAGACATAGTTAATAGGTAAATGATCTGAAATTAAATGATTTAGATATTAGAAGACATTCTACGTGCAGTGTTGTTAAGCCCAATACTATTAACATAGATTTTGCTCATGGTGAAAGCTGCAAGCATTACCAGGCAAAAGGGGGAAAAATTTAATGGCAGTAATGCGATTTTCCCCATAGTCAAAGTCTCACAGATGCTATTTTTTCTCAAAAAGGAGGAACCGGCTCAGCACCTGTGGCTCAACGGGCTAAGGCGCCAGCCACGTATACCTGAGCTGGTGGGTTCGAATCCAGCCCGGGGCCTGACAAACAACAATGACGGGTGCAACCAAAAAATGGCCGGGCGTTGTGGCGGGCACTTGTAGTCCCAGCTACTTGGGAGGCAGAGGCAAGAGACTCGCTTGAGCCTAGGAATTGGAGGCTGCTGTGAGCTGTGATGCTACAGCACTCTATCCAGGGTGACTACTTGAGGCTCTGTCTCAAAAAAAAAAAAAAAAAAAAAAAAAGGAGGAACCATAAATAAATGTAAAACTCAAGAAAATTGTAGTAACATAAGTACCAATGCCAAAGAGGGTTAAGAGGTCATAGATTACAATTGGTTAAGAGGTCACAGATTACAACTGGTTAGCATGAGTTAGCTGGTTTTCATGTTTACAGCTCTATATATCATTTGGTTAGAAAAACAAAAAGACCCTTTGCATTTCTACACCAAACTTCTATAGCACATTATGAGAAAGCCACACAGTCACTACCAAGTTAAGCAGCAATTTCATTATTTTATTTAGTTAATCACCCTGCAACTATATATATATATATATATATATATACACACATCCACACACACACCCCTGCACAAAGAGCCCAGAGAGAAAGAGAGACAGAGAGCTTTTTCCCCCCAACTTGGGCTTTTTCTCTCTGCCAGCTTTGGTGTTTTTGTATTCTTTTCTGTAAAATAAATCTTTTCTTACTGCTGATCTGTGGTCCGTAGATTCATTCTTCAAGTCACTGAGACCAGGAACCTACTGAAGATGAAATTCTGGAATCACTAACACTCTGGGAGGCCAAGGTGGATGGACTGCCTAAGCTCAGGAATTGGAGAGCAGCCTGAGCAAGAGCCAGACCCTGTCTCTACTAAAAGTAGAAAAAAATAGTCGGGCGCCGTGGTGAACACCTATAGTCCCAGCTATGTGGGAGGCTGAGGCAGGAGGATCGCTTGAGCCTAAGAGTCTGAGGTTACTATGAGCTATGATGCCACAGCAATCTACCTCTCGAAATCTTGAGAGCACATCCAGACTCAATAATTTAAGATTAAATGTTACAATTAATAGTTCTATAACATTTAGCTAAATGCACATACAAAAGTCTTTGCCCCCTCAAACAAATGACATGCAATCAGTAACTTTTGTCCATTCTTAACATTATTACTTTAGGATAGAAATTGCATTACTGAGTCATGGGAAGGTATGATTTCTTTGAAATGTATTTCTAATATAACTGCTTTCCAAAGGAATTGTACTTCACTAACGACAGGAGAGTATCCCTTTTGTGGAACTCTTGTCATGCAGTATGATGGGGTGGGGTTAGGAAGGAGGGACTTTGCTAATTTCATAAATAAGCAATGAGGCCAGGTGGCATCTCAAGTCTGTAATCCCAGCACTCGGGGAGGCTGTGGTGGGTGGACTGCCTGAGCTCACAGGTTCAAGACCAGCCTGAGCCAGACCAAGACCCCGCCTCTAAAAGTAGCTGAGCGTTGTGGTGGGTGCCTGTAGTCCTAGCTACTTGGGAGGCTAAGACAAAAGAATCACTTGAGCCCAAGAGTTTGAGATTGCTGTGAGCTATGATGCCATAGTACTCTATGGAGGTTGACAAAGCGAGACTCTGTCTTAAATAAATAATGGTTTGTGCTAACCTAAGAAATAGTAGTCTATAATGAAGAATGATGTCTTTTTATTTTGTCTTAGTTTAATTACTAGTAATGTGGAAATTTTCTCTCTATGTTGCCCTTTATAAAGACTATTCATGTTCATTGAAGCCTTCAAGAATTTTTATTTTTTTTTTATTTTTATTTTTTTCAACATCACTTCCATCTTTTTTTTTTTAAATATATGTATTTTATTGTTCTTCATTACATTATTTCCCCCCCCACCCCACCCCTCCGTGGTAAGACAGAATTGATTTACAGAAAAGAATACAGAAAACACCAAAGCTCCTGGTAGAGAGAGAAATTTCAAGTGGGGAGAGAGATGCTCTCTCTGTTCCTCTCCCGGTCTTTCCCCTTCTCCTCTTCTAGGCCTCTAGCCTCAGGGTATATATAGGTGTATGGGTTCTTTGGCCAGGAAACAAATGAATACAGTCCCTTCCACCGGGGGCAAGGTGAATGAGTGTATCAATGAATGGACACAGTCCATCCATGGAATTGAGGCCTAGGAAATTCACAAGAAACTGACCTAGGCATAGGAAATGGGGGTTCCACATTTAGTCCCAAGTG
>CAUYRH010049150.1:0-51555 GCA_963574655.1 Perodicticus potto | reverse complement strand
TTAGCCATGGATTTGAACAGAAATCATTTTCAGAATTTGAGGCTTTCTCCACCTCCGTATCTCTTTTTTTTTTTTTTTTTTTTTTTGAGACAGAGACTCAAGCTGTCGCCCTGGGTCACCCTGGAGGTTGTCACAGCAACCACCAACTCCTGGGCTCAAACGATTCTCCTGCCTCCACCTCCCAAGTAGCTGGGACTACAGGCACCTGCCACACACCCAGCTATTTTTTGGTTGCAGCCGTCATTGTTGTTTGGCAGGCAAGGCTGGATACAGCTCAGGTGTATGTGGCTGGCGCCTTAGCTGCTTGAGCCATAGGCGCCGAGCTCCGATTATCTTTTTTTCTAGAATTTCCTCTTCACTTTCCTACTACTATCCTGAACCTTAACTCTTCAAGTTTCTGGTTCTTCAAGCCTGTAAGATTTCCGATTTCTCTCTTAGTTTTAGTTAAACAGCATGGTATCAATTAGGGACTGCACTCAAAAAAAAAAAAAAAAAACCCAAAAATCGAAAACCACCATTGCCCTTCAATTTTCTAAGTTCAATTCCCTTGCAGTTTGATGCGTGCTTTCGGTTACTCACTAGTGCCCTCAGATGGTTGTTTATGCTATTGTATCCAGATTTTATAGTCATCTGCCAAAGGTTTGCGTTAATACAAGCTACTTTGTCATTGTCAGAAGTGGAAGCTATAATTTTAAGTAGATGATCTTAGATTATATCAACACAAGTATTTGGTTCCAGATGGAGGGATATGGTTTTCCTGTTGACTTCTGCACTGACCAGGTCACTTCAGAAGAGCAGGTTTTACTTGTGGGCCACACATTCTAAGGAAGATCTTGGTGACTGCCAAGGCCTAGAGAAAGACATTCTAGAAACAGTTTAAGGATAAAGGGATATTTTGTCTAGGACATGAAGACTTAGGGAACACATGAAACGGCCTTCATATTTTTGAAAGCTTACCATGAGAATGGAAAAGTAGATTGTTTTCCATATTAATACAGAGAGTAGAAACAAGACAAAGGGGTAGAATTTATAGAAAGAAAATTTTGAGTCAGCCTAAGAGGAAACAAGTTACTATTAGCAGTGTTCCATAGGGTAATGCGTTGATTTGCACCAAACTGAACTCGTATCCTTGGAAGCATTCAAAGAGAATCTGAGCGACTGTATGTCCAAAATACTGTAGAGAAGGCTTGTGCACTGGTTAAGAAAGATGCATGGACTTCCCAAGTTTTAAGCTTCTATGATTAGCTGATTAAGCAGAACCAATGTACTTTGTACATGTAAAATTTCTCAAGATCATAGATATATATTCCTCGAGATAGCAGAATTATGGGGTAGGTTGAGAAATGACATTTGCAATTTGCAATTTTTAGTAGAGGAAAGTGTAATATAGAGGGCTAAATAATTGACCAAGATCACTTGGTATTTTGGAGGTAAAAAGGATTGGGAAGGATAATCTGGATTTTAACACATTAGATCATTAACACATTAGGCAATGTTATGGTGAAGAAATGTTTGAGAATGAGAAATCTCCCTAATAAGGTACTGATTTATTATGCTGCCCTCTCTGAGACTGATATCCTAACACCATCCACTTTGCCCCACTTCTAATCTGAACTTCTGCTTTATCCTTCAGAAGACGAATAGGGTGGGCCTGGGCTTTTGGTAGGTGCTTCACATACACAAGGTTCTCTGAGAAAACCTCCAGGTTTGCATTGCTCCATAATCACTCATTTCCAGATGGGATCTGGGATAGAATCAAGACACTTAGTCAGAAAAGAAAAATAGAGCAAATTGGCCAAATTTCTCTAAATGGTGTTTTGTTTTTTAAATCATATGGTAAAATAGGTACGTTAGAACAATATTCCATGGTAAATTGTAGGATATCCCTTTTTGGAAGATTAATTAATATTCTTCCAATCATTACAATGAAATACAGGATACTGAAATATTAGATTGAACCTATGAATTTGCACATATTTGGCATTTCTGACAGACAGAAATGTCCGTGTTGTAAGTTTCAACCTGTTACAGAACATGTGCCTGATATATTCCAGGATGCTTCTCCTACATTTTGGAATATTAATACAGAACAGAGAATGAAAGAGTTATGAAGGATCTCAAGAATCATCTAATCCATCATCTTTACATGAAAGACAAGGAATCTAAAACTCACAAAGGGAGTGCCTTGCCTTTCTGAAGTTACGAAAGTATCCAGATCTCTCAACCCTTAGTTCATCATTCTCCCCGCTGTCCTGAGCGGACGACGTCACCCTCCTCTCTCATTAGCCGGGGAGACGGCGTATGAGATCCTCAGAGGGCCTCGAGCACTGCACAGTCCCTGCACACGTACATGGCCAATTTTAAAAAATAAAAGTGTATAAAACCTTGTATACATGTATAACATCAGCCCCTCATTCATCAGAATGTAATCATAGTCTGATAATATTGAGAGTATTTTAAAACAGATAGTGTCTCAGAAATATCATGTAGAACGGGAATTATCCTTATACCTCTAGCATCTTAGAGGCGGTAGATGACTAGGCTGAGTCTGGCTTGATTTTGAAAACATGTATGAGTTTTACATATCAATTTTAGTAATAAATATTCACAACAGCCTTATTAGATAAATACCATAATGTCTATTTTACAAATGGGGAAAATGAGCTTTAGAAGGGTTGGGTACCTGCCTGAGGTCATACGGAAAATAGATAGATATCAGAGCAGGGAATAATTCAAACCACATGGCTTTTCAGTGTGCAACACTATTGTTAGTAATAAGCTCTATAAATTGATTTCTCCATGAGTTACCCATATCAACTTGTTTTTTATTATTTTTTTACAAAAGAAGTATCAAAGAAGAGACACTTGGCTGTGAATATTCTCATTTTGAATTCAGAAAGGCACAAATATTTTGAGTATAGAGCATATTATAAAATAACCCTGTCTTTACCACCAAAATAATTATTATGAAAAAGTAGAAAAAGAACAAATGATGGGGCTCGGTACCCATAGCACAGTGTTTACAGCACCAGCCACATACCCCAAGGCAGAAGGGTTCAAACCCAGCCCGAGCCTGCTAAACAACAATGACAACTGCAACAAAAAATAGCCAGGTGTTGTGTTGGGTGCCTGTAGTCCCAGATACTTGGGAGGCTGAGGCAAGAGAATTGCTTAAGCCCAAGAGTTTGAGGTTGCTGTGAGCTATGACGCTAAAGAACTCTACCAAGGGTGACATAGTGAGACTCTGTCTATGAAAAAAAAATCAATAAAATAAATAAATGATGGGATTGAAATTGGAAATAAATGATAAGAGAACCACACCTACACTATGCTTTTTTTGATTTAAGAGTGATTCTTGCATATGTAACTCCTCAGGGCTTTTTTTCGTACAATTACTCTGAGAGGCATTTTAATCTTTATATTAAAGGCAAAGAAATGGAAACCCAAAGAGGTTACCTAAATTGCTCAAGGTTAGATGTTTAGACAGCTTCGGAAATGGGGTTTAAATCAAATTTTTTATTTCCAAATCTAATGGTAAGGAAAGGGTTGGGATTCATCAGGATCCAGAAAGGGGATCATGGAGTGATTAGCAGGTGTTCCCAACATTGTTGTGGTGCCAAAAACCAACAAAATGTGATCCACCATCACCAATGGCTTGGAAAACCAAGCACTTACTTTACTATTCAACTCTAAAACTTTGTTGCCTATGGGGCTAGTTGCCACTTTTTTAGAATGAAATGATGCAAAGAGAGATAATATATAGAGGGGGGTGACTAGGATAATCAAAGAAAGGGGAGGTTAAGAGTGGGCAGATGTGTCTAATAATAAAGTTACTCCTTACCCTGGCTAAATGAAGGGTCTGGGCATATGTGGAAATGAATGAAAAGACAGTTCGAAGGAACCTGTGACGTCTGAGAATGCCGGGTGGCAGGCATTCTTTGAGAGCTAGTAAGTCTAATAAGTAATAGGAAATTCTCCTTCAAGCCATAACAAATAAGCTTATAGAACTCATTAGCCCAAGCGAGTAAAGCAGAAAATAAAAATAAACTCAGCAAGGGCTTGGAGCATTTGTGAATGACAGAGTTATATGTTGTTTCCGAGAGAGGTCAGAGCTGTGCTTAATTATAAAGAGTAAGGTCAAGGACAAAGACAATGCTGACTGGTCCACATCCTCGGAACAGAGCACTGGCCAGTGGTACAGGCGGGAGTCTTCGTCTATATGGCAATCTCTTTGTGCTCAGGTTTGGCCTGAGGAAAGAGGCACCCCAAAATTCCCTTTAAATTATAATTTTAAAAAGCACTGTCCCTTGCCACTGACGTTCCACTGATTAGCATTCAGGCTAGAGTAAATATAGCACTAGATAGCTGTCTAGAGAAGACATACAATGGCCAACATGCTCACTTCACTGGTCATCAAGGAAATCCAAACTGGGACGACAGTGAGATATCACTTTACTCGGGTTAGCAAGGCTATTGTCAAAAACCAAGCAAACAAAAACGTAACAAGTGCTAGAGAGGATGTGGAGAAACCGGAGCCCTTGTCCACTGTTGATGGCAATCTAAAATGGTGCAGCCACTATGGATAACAGGGTGACGTTTCCCCCCCAAATTAAAAATAGAACTCTCATAAAATCAATAATCTCACTTTTAGTATATATTTAAAGAATTGAAATAGGGTCTTGAGGACGTATCTCCTCCACTTTCTCGTGTTCGGTTCCATATTATTCACAATAGCCGAGGTAGACATAGAACCTAAATGTCTGTTAAAGGATGAATGGGCAAAGATAGGGCGGTAACCTGGTACACACATACAATGGAATGTTATTCCACCATAAAAAGAATGAAAGGCTGACACGTGCTACAAGTTGAATGAACCCCCAGGACATAAGGCTAAGTGAAACGAGCCAGTCACAGGACAAATATTGCATGAGTTCACTTATATGAAGTATCTAAGTAGTTGAGCTTATAGGAGCAGAGAGTAAAATGGTGGCTGCCAGGAGCCGGGGGTGGGAGAGGAGGAGGAGCTTCTGTTAGGTGTGACGGTTCAGTGACCCACAAGGTCCTAAAGGTCTGCCACACCACAACGCGTCGATACTTAACAATACTGCATTGTGCACGTGAAAATTTGCTGGGAAAACAGATATTATGCAAAGCGTTTTTACCACAATTTGAAAAAAAAAAAAGTTAATGGTGAGAGAATTAAAATCACTTCAAATGGTGGAAGAATAACCAAAATAAGGAACTGTTCTTGGATACCATTGTGATGCCTTAACAGGCACTGAAATCAGTTCTAATTTAGTCCATTAATCTGTTTTTCTCTCATCTTTTCACACATTAAGATTTCTGCTTCACTAAGTAGGATTAATATTCTCCATTTCTCACTGTGAGGTCATTGCTGTAGGCTTCACAGAAGTCATGCAACACAGACTTCCACCTTCAGAACATATTTCTTCATGGGTCTTAAATAGATGGAAGCAGAAATACAGCATGGAGATCCTGAACTGCAGGTGTAATCAGCTCAGCTAGTCGGCAGGCATTCAGCCCATAGACAATGGTGGGAAACAACCAGGGTGCCATTTGCCTCTGAGTTGACTACCTAACCAAGTCACGCGGCATTTTTGTTACCTGTCAAATCAAGCTCGTCATCTTTTAAAATCTCCATGAAATAATCATTGTCTGGCTGTAATACTGGAAACTAGTTTTTAAAATAATGCATTTATTTATTTGTCCACCATTTATTTATCAAGGGCCTACTCTAAGCAAGCTCTGAATCAGGCATAGGAGGCAACTAAAATTAACACAATGAAGGCCTTCCTGCTTTCAACAAGCTTAGGTATGAGAACTATGTGCACAGCTGCACATATTAAGTTCTCCACTTTTATAAATCATGAAATATTTAAAATGTCCTTATAATGATAAATATTGGTTATGACAAGATTGGCCACAGTATTTATTGTCCAAACTAGGGTACTTTGGAAGTGAAAGAGAATACCATTGATAATTTATGCTAGGACAAGAGCTTAAACTGATATTATTCTGGGTAAACCTGGGTGTACCCTAGTTATTAGCCACCCCGGGAAACGCATTATGTTTCACTTGATACATTTCTATTCTCTTCAAAATGCAGCTGACATTTATCACAGATCATTCCAGAAATCAGGTCTACATGTTGCAAACCAATTAATTAGCCAAATGACTCAAAATAAATAATAAAGTTGATTGGATCCTATTAGTTACCATTTTCTTAAATTATTTCCCTTATTTTTTACTCTGGGAGAACTTTTGGCATTGATCCACCTATTAAAAACAGAGTTGTCAAACTGGAAACTGAAACTCAAAACTGTTAACATGAAACTGAATACCATGCTGTTGTCTACGCCAACATGACATAAATTTAGTTTCTTCCGATTTTAATTTGCAAGAATGAGGTGTATAATTTTTATATAGTATGTATTTTTTTTTTCTTGAATGACTTATATTGCCTTTAGGAAATGAGGCTGCAGCTCATTGAATTCATTGCTAAATCATTTTTGTTTCTGTGTGTGAGGAAACAAATTGAATGATATAGAAAACGGCAGGAGCCTAATATTGAAGCAATTTTAAATGCCAAGATCACTGACTTGAACTTGGTAATTGCTTTAAAATTGTTTCCCCTGAAAATGTCCATGACTCATAATATTAATTCATGGATTATAGGTATATAATTTTCCTAAACTTGATCCAATTAATGAAGATATTTTTCTTTCTAAAAAATTATAAAGATTGTGGCTATTACCTTTTGCTCCAACTGCAATTACTGAAACACAGATTTGTTGCACGGAAACTGTAGAAATCTACTGGAGACTCATATACAGAAAGGAAGCAACATATTAAATATAACATACAAAGACAAATAGGTCATTTGCTATTTAATATATTTGATCATTTGGAAAGCATAGTCATGATTGTTTCATTGTCTAGTTGAGTTTAATTTAGTTCCACAAATGGCTGTACCTGTTACCTCTATCCACTTCCCCTAACATTTCTTGGATAAGCCTATGCTGTTAATGATGCCATTATGAAGGGAAACTGAGGTACTCCCTATTTTTGTTATTCAAAGTGGCAAAGTACATATTAATGCCTGCTGAATGACTGAAGTCACTCTGGTTGACACTGAAAACTCAGCAAAAATTACGTTTAAAACCAAAGCAATTTGTACATTGAATTTCTAAAAACTTTTTATTTCAGATTGATATGAGGAGATAAATGTTTAGGTTACATTGTTTTCATTTCTAAGGTGAAGTTCAAGTTGTAGTTGAGACCTTCACCTAGGGGGCGTGCTGAACACCCTCACACTGTGCACATTAGGTGAGATCCCACCAGTCACCCTCCCTCCTGTCCCCTCCCCCTCTTCTCCCTACACACTTGCTAGACTACACTTGTGTTTTTCTTTCATGTGGATATGTAGTTGTTTATACATGGGTTTCATATTAGTATTGAGCACATTGGATACTTTTCCCCACATTCTTGTGACACTTTACTGAGAATGTGTTTCAACTCTTTCCTGTTAAACCCCAAAGATGTAAAGGCTCCCTCTTTCCTTATGGCTGAATAGTATTCCGTGGCATACATACACCACAGCTTGTTAAGCCATTCATGGTTGATGGGCACTTGGGTTGCTTCCCCGTGTTGGCAATTGTGAACGGAGGTGCAATAAACATTCTAGTCCAAATATCCTTGTGGTAAAATGATATTTCTTTCTTCTGGGTAGATACCTAGTGAAGAGATTGCAGGATCAAAATGAAGGTTCACTTTTAGTTCTTTGAGAATTCTTCATACTTCTTTCCACAGAGGGTATTACTCTACAATCCCACCAGCAGTGTTCACTTCTCTCCACATCCATGTCAGCATCTGTAGATTTGGGATTTTGTAACATAGGCTAATCTCGCTGGCGATATCTCAGAGTGGTTTTGATTTGCATTTCTCTGATGAGGAAAGATGATGATCATTTTTTCATATGCTTGTTGGCCATTTGTCTATCTTCAGAGAAGTTTCTGCTCAAGTTTCTTGGCCGCCTATGAATGAGTTGCTTGCTCTTTTCTTGTTGATTAATTTGAGCTCCCTGTAGATTCTAGTTATCAGCCCTTTGTCAGATTTAGAGCATGCAAATATCTCCTCCCATTCTGAAGGCTGTCTGTTTGCTTTAGTTGTGGTGCCCTTAGCTGTGCAGAAGCTTTTCAGCTTGATCATGTCCCATTTATTTATTTTTCAATAGTATCATGTTGAGTATATAGTATATACTTAATAAATAGCAACTTATGAATGAAGTATTTTTGAGGTTAAGTTCAAAGCAACAATTTCTAGCTTTGAAAATCATGTGTTTATGTTTGTGTGTGTATGTTTGTGTGTGTGTGTGTGAGTTTACTCAACTTGCCTCATAGTTACTGAAATTAAGGTGAAAATGATAGTATATATTAAGTACAGAAAGTTGTCCCATTTTCCCTGCCACATTTACAGGATGAGAAAGGCAATTCTTGGTCATTAACAACCACTTTGTCAATGATACTGTCTTAGGGATGAGTAAGGCACACTCTCCTTTAGGAGAGCAGTTTTGTCTAAGAATCAAGAATACCAAAACCATATCATTCACGTTGAACTGGAATGTGATATAAATTAGTTCTTTCCTGAGCAAATCCCAGAGGAACTTTAGATCCATAAAGACATAGATCCTCACCATAGATAGTCACGTGAACACCCCAGGACATTCTCAAAGCCGCCTTCCAGGGTATGATCAAGGAGACTTCCTCTTTGCTTTTAGAAGAGCTTTACAGTCTAACAGAATGGACAGTATATACAATATTTGCATGCTATAAATCTGACAAAGGGCTGCTAACTACAATCTACAGAGAGTTCCAATTAATCAAACAAGTTCTTTTTGACTTCAGGTAGGAGTGTAATTTCACTTCATAGTAAGATAAGTACGTTTGGGCTATTAAAATCCAGATCATTTTAAGCTACCTGCTCTAAAGCCAATGAGAGCTGATGACTGCTGCAACATTAAAAGGACATTTTAAAGGATACGTTGCTCATTGTTCTTGGAGCCTAAAATCCTCATTTCCTTCTATTTCACATAGTCAAATGTATTTGGCCCCAGAACGTTCCAATAAAGACTTCCTTTCTTCCCTCCCCAATTCAATCAGCATTTGCAGTGTCCTGTTCCCATACAATCCTAAATATACCTGTGTCATAGCATTTTGTAATAACAGTAATAATGGCTAATACTTATGGGGTGTTTACTCCATTCCAGGAGCTCTGCTAAGGTGCTTGTGAGTATTATTTTGTTTATTATTCGCAAAAGTCCCGAGAGTTAGGTAATATTATTTTTCCCATTTTAATGATAAGAAGTCCGAGTCAGAAAGAGGTTAAGTACCTTTTTCCGAGGCTGTCCAATTCAGAAGTTGCAGCACACGCTCTCAGATTCTGGGGTGTGCTTGCCTAATACCTATCAGCAGCACTGCAAAAGCCTTCGTCTGCCTTGTTCCCCATCTTTTGATCTCCAAGAAGACCAGGAAAATGTCTTTTTATCATTTTAACTTCAGTGCCTGGCAATCATGGCTGGCAGAGTTGAGCTTCAGTATCTGCCAGAGGAATAGATGAATAGATGAAAGAATGATATGTGATGTGCAGAGAGGAAGAAATTATAATATTTCCAGGGGTGGGGAGGGCGAGAAAAGTTTTAGGCAGATGTTATTTGGTGCAGGTATTAAAGAATGGGCTGAACTCTCTTAGGAAAACAAAAGCACATTTTCCCTTGACATGCCTTGTTCTGTTTTGTTTTGTTTGATTGTTTGTTTGCCATCAAAGGGTAAACTGAATTTAATTTTTCACTGGAGAAATTAATTCTCAAATAAAGTTGTGTGCCTATCAGTAAAGAGAGCTCAGAAGGCTTTTGTTTTTATTAATAGTAAAAGTGCCACATTGTGTTTATAATTACCCCTTGCTCTGGTTGATGACTAGTCTTTCTTAGCATAATTGTATTTGTATATTTGTGAGGGTAGAGCAAGAAAAATCCAGTAACCAGCCACTAAACCCATAGCCTTCCTTGGGGATCACTGAATAAGGCTTCTACTATGCAAGAGAAGGAAGGAAAGTTAAGGCACTGGCCCCCAAAGATAATCAAGAACATCAAGACAGATTTTTGAAGAGTCCCCAGACAATGAGAGAGGAGAATATGCAAAGGGAAGTGGGTGGTGCCAGAAGGGAAGGATGATTTGGGAAAGAGCACATGGAGTTCACAAGCAAAGAGAGCCCCACAGACGCCACAGGGGCTTAGCGACAAGGATGGAGATTTCTGCATTTGCCCTAAATGACATTAATAAGGTGAAAGCTAACCATCTTTTACAAATCTAGTGGTCTTACAAAAATTTTTCCAAATATTCTCCCCTTTCCAAATTCAGTTGAGCCTGAAGGGTTTGTGCTGTCCACTCCCACCTCCTCATTGCCAAATCAACCTCTCCGTAAGCCACCTTCCTAACTGCTCCCGAGGGGGTAAGCAGGAAATCCAATGTTCTGTCCCTTCATAAGTCCCGTGACAATTGCAGAGAGCTGCTGGAGTCTGTGCCTTCCACATATCCCCTGCAACTAAAAAAATGTGAGCATCGTCCCAAGTTAACCATCCCAGGCATACAGTGGTTTCGTCAATACCTTCGGCCCTGGGTAGGACATAGGGAGAGGGGACGGAGGGCGGAGAATCAGTAAATTGTAGTATATAATTCCTGGGATAATAATTTCAAGGAAACTATGATCAAGTTGTAGAGAAAAAGGAAACTATACGACACACTGGAAACAATTAATCCCTGATTTATGTTACTGAGTAAAGACACAGTATAAATTCACAGAGGTTTGATCACGATGAGCTATTACAGGAAGAAGAGTTTTCATGGAGGATATGGGAATTAAACTAGGCCATGAAATAGGAGAAAGATTATTTATAGGACAGAACATGGGAGAGCATTCAAGAGAGGAAAAATGTCATAAGATGTGATAGTGGGAAAAAAGTGAAGAGGGAATGAAAAACAGAGATTAGATCAGGCCTAAATGTTTTCTGATTGGAACAGGTAAGGAATGGTGAGAAATAATGGGATGGAAACATGATTAAAGTAAAGGAAAATCTAGATTATGGATTAAATTTCCCAAGCTTCTGTGAAGCCAGAGAAGGATTACGCACTTCTTTTTTTTTTTTTTTTTGAGACAGAGCCTCAAGCTATCGCCCTGGGTAGAGTGCTGTGGAGCCACAGCTCACAGCAACCTCCAACTCCTGGGCTCAAGGGATTCTCCTGTCTCCGCCTCCCAAGTAGCTGGGATTACAGGCGCCCGCCACAACACCCGGCCATTTTTTGGTTGCAGCCGTCATTGTTGTTTGGCGGGCCCGGGCTGGATTCAAACCCCCCAGCTCAGGTGTATGTGGCTGGCGCCTTAGCCGCTTGAGCTACAGGTGCCAAGCCAGGAAGAGGCACTTTATAATTCCATGATATAGGTCTACACCATGTTTTCTTCTAAACTACTTCCTACAAGTTAGGATTATATGTGGCTGCCACTAACTCTCTTACCAGAAGGGACATATTGTAATCTGTTTGGGCTGCTAGAACAAAACCTCACACACTGGTCAGACAGGAATTTATTTCTCCTAGTCCCGGAGGCTGGGAAGTTCAAGATCAAGATACCTACAGATTTGGCTTCTGGTGAGACCCAAATTTCTATCTTCTCTCTGTGTTCTCACATTAAAAAAGAATGAGACAGTTCTCTAGGGCCTTTTTTATAAGGTCATTAATCTCTTGTGATAATAAGGTCGATTACCTTCCAAAGTCCCATCTCTTAACACCTTCATACTGGTGATTAAGGGTTTCAAGGTATGGATTTTGGAGGTGGGGAGTAAAAATATTCAGACCCTGGCAAAACCTTTCACCAAAATGTGGGCATCTTTCTTTCATGGTGGTACTAATATCAATAAAACATCCCCAATGATACAATATGATACAATATGATTCTTTGGTTTATTCTTTCATCTTAGAACTAAAACTAATACAAGTCAATGTAAAAATTCTAGAATTTTTTTATAATTCTTCACAGATAGAAGGTTTTTCTTAAGCAAATGTTTTGGAGGAGTTTGGTTTTTTAGCTAGCTTATTAAATGTATGTATTCTTAAGCTCAGTTTCTGATTTCGGCTAATTAAAAGTTTTCTCTAGGCATAGCTTTGTTACTAAGTCTTGCTTTAAGCCCTTTTTTTAAAGCTTCATTTGAATCTTTCTAAAGTTCTTAATTGAGGATTTTAATTGAGGATTTTCAGGCCTGTGATGCTCCCCAGTTTCTCTCAAAGGACCAAAGATGTGTGTTGGTCTGGGGGTGGTTAGGATATAATCAAAGTCTTTCTTTACTAAAAATGGAGCAAATTCCCTGGATCAGCACCACTAAAGAAGAAAAGGTTCTGGGCCAATAGACAGATGTTATTGTTTATTATCATCTTAAAATACATAAAATTAAGAAAGTACACTTACGTGAAAAAAAAAAAGCCCCAGTTGTGAAGATCAGTAGAAAATAATGCCTTATACTAAGCAGTGGGTGGCTTGAACGTTTCTGTGATTAGTGAAATCTGTTTTCAGAGGTAAGGAAGCCAGAAGATTATGGAAGCAGACCCTTAACTACCGGAGGGGATTACGCCCTGCGTCCCTCCGATGACCGGGGTGCTCAGGGGGCCTCTTCCTGCTGACAGCTGTGCTGTCTCTGAAATCAGGCTATAATGATGACGAGCACTCAACATCGACACCTCTTGTAGTCCTAAATTTCAGTAGTACTCCTATTTTCACTTTATACATGCAAAACGAAGGTCCAGGCAAAGAAGTTAAGTGATTTACTCAGGGTCTTACGGTTCACGTAGCCTCAAATCCTCATTTTATTCTCCAGTATATAATCTTGGGTTTCTATTTCCTAATTTGCAAAATGCAACACTTTGGAGCAGATTGTCCTACCAGACAAAATTTTGGAAACGTTAACAATTTTTTTGGTAAATGAGTGTTTTAAAATAGATGCCATCACACATAGTTTACAAAAACACAAGTTTTTCATGAGATCAACTGTGTTCAGGTAACTCTGGAAAATGTTTTGAAGAACAGTTCCAGGGGGTGAATGAGCCCTGTAAATGGGAGATTGTAAAATTTGGTCTATGACCTTAACGGGATCCAGCATCTATTTATTTTTACCATTAAGTCCTATGAATGCTAAAGATAATCACAGCTGGCAATATGTAAATTATCCTAATTTGCAGCTTCTTGAGGTTAAAGATTGTGTGTGTTTGGCTAGTATAACTATGTTGCCACTTAATTACCAATATGAATGCTCTCAAATTACAGAAACCAATATAAGCCTCTCGGCTGAAAGATTTATTGGCAGAACCCTAAGTAATGACATTGAGTAATGACCTTGTGAGGTGAGCTGAAGAGGTGCGGCTTTTGTGCTTAACTGTGCATAATTTGTCTTCTGCCTTGAAACAGAAATGGAGTATTTCACAGGATTCCCACCAAGGCCATTGCTCCTTTGAGGGAGAACATGTGCACCTTTGTAAGGACTCTGGGATGGAAAGAGCCCGAGATGGATTATGAGAACCAGGAGGGTGCTGCCCATGTCGACAGAGGAAAGCATTTGAGTAGCTCCCTCTTCACAGTAAATATTCAGTGAGGGAAAAGTAGGCTGCACCCTGTGTTAACTCACACAGCTAGAGAGGGGTGCAAATCACAAAGCCACCGTCCTTGGTTCATCTTTAAAAGATTCGTTCCCTGAGTTCCTCCTTCCTGTGATCACAGACCTCAGTCTTCACTACAAGCTTCCGCTGCATTCTCTTGGTTACAAGAGCGGTGGCTTCATCCCCTGCCCGGCAAACCTACCAAATCGCACCTGGAGATACCGCGCCCTGCTCATCATTTATATCCAGGAAGGCTGCATTTCTTTTACAAAGCATCTAATTTATCGGTTCAGTTCAAAAAAATGTGAGCACCCGCAAAATGTCATGAACTCTAAAGTTGGTGGAGAAAAGAGGAAAAGATGGTATGTGGTTGGAATTCAGCTTTTCAAAAAGAGAAACATATGGGTCTTGATATCCTACATTAAGCCAAAAGTGTAACATGCCGTGAATTGGAGGAGTCCGTGGCTGAGAACAAGCCAATCAGAGGGTTTGCATCATAAATGAAAAACTATATTTGACAAATCACAGTAGTTTGACTTTTCCCCGTTTTATACCTGTCCAGTGAATGCTGTCTTCCTTGATTTTCTACGTGGTGATGTCGGATAACCTTTTTGCATCAGACTTTTCACAGGCGGGAATGTGCCTTTGCAATCAAACAACTTCAGAGCAGTTTAAGGACTACTGAATCGCCATTCTCATCAACTGGCATTTATTGGATTCAAGCACTATAAATAACACTTATATATTTTATACATAATGAAATACATAAGACCTATACATATGTGCATATGTTTGCACATAAATGATTTTCGGTCCATCTCTTTTTTTATATTACATCAACAACCAAATATGAGCTCCTATACATACAGTGGTTTTGAAGTTTAATGTCTTAAAAGGAAAAAAGAATAACTCTACAGTTCCTGCATCCCATGGAAACCTTGAATACTTTTGTCAATGGATCAAAAGCGAAAGTCCCTCTTCATTTTCCCTAAATGTTCCCTCTTTGTCCTAAATACATTGTGGACCCTTTACTCAGTCAGGGGCAAAGGAACTGATCTGTTTTGGGGAACCAGGTATCAATGCTATCGCGTTCAAAAGGAGTGACTATCTTTACTAGAAAACTAGAAAATGGATGTATAATTTTTCATTATGCACAAATTTCAAACTTTTCATCAAAGTCAAATTGTGCTGACGTTAGTCGAGCCTAATCTAGGCATTGATTCAAGAACCTGCTGATGGAGTAAAAAATACACGGAAACTTGTTAACAAGAAGTACAATTATCTGCATCTCAGCAAATAATGCCAGAGTGTCATGTTATATGCTGAGCCAGTGAAGATCTCTCTCTTTTCTTAATATTTACAGTTGGAAGCAATACATGGCTGCAATCTAAGTGCTGCACCTAAAAAAGGGAGTTGTTGGCTTGATACCTTGTTTTCTGACACTGTGAAGCGCTGAAACAGCTACCTTCTTAATCATCGCCTGATAACATCGTGTTAAAACTGGAGGGGAGCACATGGCTGTTTTTTACAAGCCACAACCCTGGAGATTTTCTGCATTGTTTAGTTGTTTTATTTCTTGATAGACATGCTGGGGGTGTTACAAGCATAGGACTGAAAGTTGTGCATTGTGGGTCTTTTTCTTTGTTCTCCTGCTGAATTTTGCAGGGGCGACACAGACACTGTTTATACAAACAGCTCCCTTCCCAGACACCTACTGTGTGCGAGGCACCTTCCCACAACTCACAAACAAAACCTTTCTACCTATCAGATTACTTTTTTGAAGTTTATTGTCCTAGGTGAAGTCCTAAAAATATTAAACAAACATCAACAAGCAGGAAAGCATAACTGGTTACCTATAAGCTCTGTACATAGTGAGACTTGAAATATAAAATAACATTATTACGCTTCTTTCAGTGTGTAAATAAGCCAGCTAGGGGTAACCCAGTTGAAATTAGAGGGACGAGTTTTAGGTTACAACTGTATCTACGCTGAGGTTGCAGCTGTGCACAACTGAACGAGCTCTGACAGTTTGGATTCTAAGCCTGCTGTTTGCCAGCTGTGTGTTTGGACAAATTTCTTAAATCATTTTTTAATAATTGCAATGCTCTCTATTATTATCAGATTGCTGCAAAAATTAAAACGAGACGGCATGTAAAATGCCAGGAACATATTGGATTCGCGTCTTGTAATTACTTTTCCCTTTTCCCTATGTTCCATGTTGTAGTTCCAATGTATTTTATAAGTAATCCCATTGTAGGACTAGATATCAGGAAGATGAATTGCCTGGGTAGAACGCGCAAGTCATCAAAGGTCTGGTAATCATCTTTGTAATACAAATAACATGTTTATTCTGGGCTTCTGAAACTAGCAAAAGAGCCCTAAAGAATGGGTAGCAAACTAAGTTTATCAAAAGAGAAGAATGAAGTCATTTGAGAGAAGACCAACTTCTAGGAACCACTTAAGAATAAAAATGCCTTATAATATCAGGGCCACATCTACCCAGGTCTGCCTCACAAAGAGGAGCGTTTGGACCGGGCTGGCTACGCGGCGAGTACTTTTCTCTTATCGAAGTTGTAGTTCCGCATCGTGTTGCTAAATCACAGCAGATGGCTTCTTTTTACACCCAGCGCTGTCAGTGGAATGTAAATGCGTCTCCTCACAACACTGAAAATACTAAGGCTGTGTGTTTAATCGGTGCTGTGCAAGCAGAATGACCCTGAAAAGAACATGAGCACTGAGCACGTTTGGAGAATTGGCATCCATCCTCGTAAACAGCATTGGGGAGGATTTTTTAAACCTAGTGACTAATCGTGGTTTTCTTCCTGAGGCTTCTAACACAGCCACATGCCCGAGGACAAGCAGTCTAAATGGTGTTGGAATAGAAAAATTATAGACCCAAGGGAAATAGTTTTTTTTAAGGGGGTAGAGCAAGGGTTACTCTGAGGTATGGGAAAAAGAAGAGGGGGGTTGAGCTGCTCCGCAAAGTTGAAGAGGCTTGGTTTAGAGTCTGAGTCTTTAATTCTAAGTCGCTTCGGGAGTTGAGAAAATAAAATATCCCTGTTTCTGATCATTTAAGTTAGTAAGGGGAACATTCTTATTACAATTATCAACATTCAAAGAAAAAGAAAGCAAATGATTCTAACATCCGTATGACCCAGAATATGAGACAAGAATTATCCAGAAACAAAGCCTTTTATATTTTATATTAAAACATTTATATGAATAGCAAATTATGGAAATATAATATAATCAAGTGCTTCAGCTGAGTTAACTCATTTCTTCTTATATAGGTCTGGGATCTGGGTAGGAAACAGAGAATCTGATTTTCATTCGATTCAGTCACTAAAAATCAGTAGCAAAAAAAAAGAAGAGCCTTCTTATCCTTCTCTTTGTCCTTTGAGACTGTTTTAGGAAAGGACAGAGGTCATGTCCTTTCTCCTTCCCATACTTCTTGGGCAAGGATCTCCTAAACTATTATTTCAAAAGAAAATACCGATGTTTTGAGTATCACTCATAATTACTGCGTGTACTATACATCACACAGAATTAGAGTCCCCAAAGTATAAAATAACCATTTCATCTATATTGTCTGATCTAATTTTATAATAGTGATTAAGTTCTGTGCTAAATTTATACAGAGGGATAGAGCAATTTTAGCTGAGCGGTATTTTTAAACTAATAGGAGAATGCTATCAGCCTTTAGAAGCTTTGGAAGGAATGCTTTAGAGTCCTCAGGACTGATGTAAACATATCCTTTCTCCCCATCGTGCTTTTGGACATTTAGGTGGACTGTTTAGTAAACTGAAACATAAAGTTTTTATTGTTTTTTTTTTTAATCCTACTGGCTTTAAAGCCTGTAGGTTTTGAGCAAATAGCTAATGAAAGCTTAACTTCTGAAAGAACTCTTTAGTTCTACTCAATACTATTTCATCAGAGCCTGACGATTTGAAGGGTTCCATCTTCGCTGGTGTCAGGTAGCTTGGTGTTTTAAGTTGCTACAAGCTCGTAGATTTTAACAGTGTTCACTTGGGACCTGACCAGCCTCTCAGCGTCACAAGACCCTTCTCCGTTTAGACATACCAAGTCTCAAACTATTTTGAGGCGAGAAGGCTGTGGAGTGAAAGGTTTCCCATTAAAGTACGATGACCATCTTTCATCTTCCACTGGGCAGCGTTTGAACCGAAAAATCTGATCATTTGATGTAAACTGACAGTAACAATAGAAATGACGACATCTCGGATTATTTAAGAGAGGTACAGGGGATAGACATTCATCAATGAAACACTAAAAGAAGGGGTTTTTATTTCTCTGTTTGCTTTTTAAAATAAGAATAGAGTAAGTGGCACAATAGATTATATAAACAAGGACTTCAATGACAGGCTGTCAAAGTTAAAGTAATATATTTCACATGGGTGACTTGACACCACACTTTATCACCTATGGGAGGGGAAGCCAATTGGAGTCTGGTCAATAAAATACAACCTCCAGAATTGGGCCTGGGGCAAAGCCACCATAGTATGGCAGAGCCTGGTGATTTGGCATGCACTTCTGCTGGGACGCAGCGGGAGCTGGCACTCCTGCCATCTGGGGTATGTCCGACCTTTAAGCCCTGTTTGATTAATAAACACTGAACACAGGATGTCACAAGGGAGGATGCCTTTGGCTCTGCTCTGATGCAGTTCAGGCACTGGTAATTTAATGCAGGTCTGAGGTATAAGTGGGACTAGTGATTCAAAAGCTGGATTTACTGCAGTCTCACAACTGTTGAAAATTAAACTACATGTGCTGCAAGTTAGGGGTTACTAGGGTATCTCATTATGGGAGACTATTTTTTTTTCAGGGGCTGGAATCTTTGCTGAATTACTGAGGGACTTATTTGAACATAGACTTGGACCAAATCATTTTCAGATAAGTTGGCCATAAATCCTCAGTAAAATAAGCTTGGTGTTCTCAGTATATCTGTTGGCTTTTTGATCATTTTTACGGCTTTCCTTTTGCTGGTCAAATTATCCTTATATGCTCCTAAAGCTCCCCTGACATGGATTAAGTCAACACAAACCAATAGACTTTCATTACTCTGGCAACTGGTTTTGATTTGGGGGCAATAAATATGATGCCACAGACTAGATTACCTTTGCCAAAAGAATATGTGATAAGCCATAAGGATGTCAGAAATTCGGCCTTCTTTTTTTCGGCCTAATGTGAGAATAAATTAATAGCAGCTATCCCCTCAATGAAGAAAGTGGTGGAGAAGAAAGAATCAGGGGTGAGAAAAGAGTCCAAGTGTGGCTTTTAGGTTAAGAATGGTGATGCCAGCAGATCTTAAAGATAGTTCATCAACACCGCGTGTCTTTGCAGGCAGGATCAGGTCTGAACGTGTGAGGAAACTACCGTGTGAAATGATCCATCTCTTGGTGTCTGGTCAGAGAGATAAGACCGTCAGTGGGAAAGAGATTTATTGTGCAATAAACCCACAGGGCAGAGAGGAATCAGCAAGGTCTGGATTCGCCTTGGACGAGATAATAGAAGAAGTGAGATTTGCAAATTTGGGGGTTAGAGGAACTATTTCCAATATAAACATTTTTTAAAATAACATTTTTCCAACTCTGTTGTAAGAAATGCAAACCTAAAGAGAATCAGAAAAAAAAGATACAATGAACACTAGTATATCCTTCACCTGGATTCACCAACTTTTTAACATTTTGCTACCTTTGCTTTATCACTAACTATATATACGCATTTTTTTCTGTTTTGCTGAATCATTAGAAAGGAGGCTACAGATGTTGTAATAACTTAGCGCTAAATATTTCAGCAAATATTTCCTGACAAACAGGACTTCCTTCTACAACCATAATGCTGGTTCTACATTCAAAAAATTTGACATCCCTTGCATTATCCATATTCAGATTTCTCTGTGTGTCCTAACAATGTCCTCTGCAGATTGCTTTTTGATCCAGGATACAATCAATTCCATTTAGTTGTCAGTTGTCATGGCTTTTTAGCATCTTGTTTCACCTCCAACAGTCCCCTGCCTTTTTCATTTGTTTCCTGCTGGACAGCCTTTTGCTTTTGAAATTATGCATAAAATCTATTGGCATATTTATCAATCACCTTCTAAAATTTACATAGCCTGGCGGGATATAAAGAAACTCAAATCCTTCTCTGCAAATGCAAGCTAGTAGAGGACTCTTGGCATATACATAGAAAGGGGACTAAACGAAGCTGCTATGTTGCAAATAAGTAGTGTAGGTCACGTGGGCTAGGAAAGAGCCAGCCATGAAGACACATGAAATTGCTCATGAAATTGCTCCTGCGGTTCTGGCCCCTGAGGGAGAGGAAATTTAAAGGATAGTATCGAAAGGATTTCAGGCCCAGGGGAGGGTAACACTTCCTTGCTGAATATGCTGCCACTCCAGTTCTACCTTTCCATTTGTGGCTTTTCATGAGGATTTATCCTTCTGCAAAGCCTCCCAGGCAAGCAGGAGAATCCCATGAGATCCACCTCCCTTTCTCCATGTCTTTCCTTCATACTCACCTTTGACAAAACACTGCTAACTAGTGAATTATGTTGTAAGACAATGACTATGCCTTTTAATGGTGTATCTCCAGGCCCTAAGATGCTGTCTGAATCTTTGAAGTGAATGAATGAATATGCAAATAAATGAGCGAATGAATTTCGACCACCCATAAACTTTCTGGGCTATCCTGAACTTGTCTGAATGTAAAGAATTTAATAATGCGTTAAACAGCGCAATGACCATTACAAGTGTGTGAGTCAATAAGAATTGATCAGCCTCTTTGTGTGAAGCACTGAATTTTGTATTATTGGAAAGTTTCAGAGTAAACAGATACTCCGCTCTTACAGTCCTGAGGGGAAGGATAGCATTTGGCTTCATTCACCATATGCAATAGTGATACGTTCTCATGGACACTCAATGCCGTGTAGGCACAGAGAAGGCTCTTCTCAAATCCTTACCCGCCCTGGATGCCGTGGAAGAGACACAGGAGAGGAGGGTCACACGGGCTTCCCTGGGGAGACTTTGCAAAGCACGGAGAAAGTGTGAATAGTGTTCAAAAAAGAAGAGTGATACGATTGAGTAAATGGCATGTTTCGGGATAGTAAGTGGCTCAGGAGGAGGCCATGATTACTGTTTGAGAAATGACAGGTGAAGCGAGTTGCCTTGCTGGAACACAGGGTGCAACTGACAGTGACCCTCACAAGGTAGTAGGAACTCAGTAATAACGGGCATGGACTTAAACTAATAGCAATTGATGTTTGATAGGGTTAGGTTTGAAATAGTTTCTCCCCCCAGGGGCTTCCAAGTCAGATAAGTAAAGTTTTTTTTTCCATGTGGGCTGGATGTAGAATCTAGGACACAAAGAGTTTCTGCAGGATCATTTAATATCCCAGGCAAAAAGCAGTTATGACTTAGGCTGGGATTGCGAGTGTGGAAATGCAGAAGAGTGAAATTTGAGCAGAATGGCCCAGGAATTGTCTATGCCTGCGCCTGGGGGTAGAGTAATAAAGAGGTGAAGGAATGGGAACTGAAAAGGGCAAACGGTAGGTAGCAGCTCCTGGTGCTGTAGGATTAACCCCCATTGAATCTTTAGTTAGCAAACCGCTATTCTCCAATATGAATGAAAGAGAAGAGGCGATGGGAGAGGAAGCACGAGGTTCACACAGGTTTTCCAGACACAAAAGTAGGCCAAGAGAATGTCCAGGAATTCACCTAACAGACACAGAAAGAGTAATTTGCATGGAGAAAACGATAGCTGGCTATGGTTTTGTTTTTTTTTTTAATTTTTTTTTATTCCTCACTAAAGGATTTGTGTTTGTGTCACCTGATGAAGTTTCCATCCTGGATATAAGGGGCAGGGAAAGGTTAAAAAAAAAAAAAACCAACCAGACTATTTGTGGTTAATTTAAAAAAAAAGAAGAAGAAGAAGAAAAGAAGAACAGTTGTCTTGACACTCACTCAGCTGTGGGTCCTATGGTCCCTAACCTGCCACCCCAGTGTTCAGCAGCCACATCTCAGAGACGGCACCTCCCCTTCCGTGGGAGCCAGAGAGCAAATCGCTTCCGCCCCTCTCAGACACACGCTGGGGTTTTTATTAGGTAAAAATCCCGAGAGGAAGACGTTCTGTGTGGATAAAGGCAATGGCTTGTTTCGTGCTGTGGGACAAGTTCTTTATCTTGAACTCCCTCCTGCAGACGTCGGGGCGTCCGCGTGCGGGAACACAGAAGACAGAGGGGGACCTTGATGGAGCTTCCACTAGCGCGAGGCGACACGTGCGAACTGCACGGACCTCCGATGGGGCTGGGTGCTTGAGAGGATTAAAGCTGGTTGCCAATAAAAAGGATGGTCAGGGAAGGACCCCCGGAGAAGGTGACAGAAAATAACAGTGCCTGCCTGGCCGGGTTGTTAGAACGAAAGTGGGGTCTGTGGGTGACACATCTGGCAAACCCCTGACACGGAGTTGGAAGAAATGGCTAACTATTACCTTCAAACAACACATTTACAATAAAACACAAATACAAAATAAATCCGAGTTTGGGCTGCCAGGATTTGGTTCTTGTCTGAGACAAAAAGGGAGGCAATTTTTCCTCATAAGGCATTGCGTTCCAAGGAAAACAGTGTCACTTATAGCACCCGCTGACAGAAGAATAGGAAAGCAGTGTCTCCGAACTTCAATAGCTGCCTCAAAGTCTGGCACCCTAAGGAAGGAAGGGGTTGTGAAGCATCAGGGCTGTTTCCGTATGGTGGCTTTTCCAGACCCAGTGCCCAGATAGGCAGGGGCAGGGGCTGTTTGGCTCACCACTGCATTTCTAGATACCCTTGTGCCTGCACAGAGTATGTGTTCAAAAACTATTAAATGCAAGAATAAACGTGCCCATTTATGACCAATGTCACAGCACTTGTCAGACCTCAGTCCACCTGAACCCTTCCCCTAATGGAAATTGACTTCTTTACTACAAGTGGAAACATGCCATGCTTGGGCTAATGTATGAAAGAGTCTGATCAGCTAAACTGAAGCTCGAATTCCAAATGCATACCCTGATGTGAGACCAGCTGATTTTTCTCATTTATTTCCAGTGTCTCTACAGGAAATTTCCACAGTAGTATTCTAGTGTCTTCAACGGGGTCTGGTATGGAAATCATAGCAGAAGCTTCCCAGGACAATGCCTTCTAGGCCTCGGTGCCCTGCAATGTCCATCTCTGCTTGGTTTTTCCTCCCAAAGCCATCGTAAGGGCCCTCAAACTCATAATGACAAGAAATTATAACTACATCGTGAGAATAAATAAGAAGGACTTTTTGTTGGACCCGTCTTCTTCCAGCAGGGACTTCCAACCCGCCACGCAGTGTACAGCCCTCGCAGGGGCCGGACCGCCTGGCTGATTTGTTCTCAGAACCCAGAAGAGAGCGCGTCTGTTTTCTGGGAGAAGCAGAACAGCGAAGGGAGAGGGGCAATGGCAAGGAGAGGATGATATCCAGCGTGGGGTTTAGATCCCCACACCCTGCTCCCCGCTGCCTTCCCTGGGAAAGGTGCGGGAGCTCTGATTGCCATTATTTCTTCACATCCCTAAGCTTTATTCATTAAAGGAGCATCTAACTGACTTGCCCCTGGTTGTGCCAGGCCACTTTCCCAAGTCCTCTCTTTGGGCTTTTTGCACCTTATTTTATCCCCTGTAACTGTAAAGTGGACAGTATATTTACGGTTGAAAATTGGCTGCTGCAGCAATATTAATTTTAAAAACAGAGTTCTGGCACATATTCAATATTACTATGGAAACGGCCGTTTCTAGCAATTCGTTGATAAGTTTATAGCTCAAGGACTCTGGTCTGTGTGGGAGATTCTTACCATCCGGCAAACTGAAGACCTACTTGTTCCAAGAGCACAGGCAGTCCTCGGGTTACAAATGAGATAGGTTCTACAGGTTTATTCTTAACATGAATTTGTACGTAAGTTAGAACAGGTACATGTATCTATTACCTATAGTAACCCCCATTCATAAGTGCGAGTTATACATATGTAAGATGTTTGTAACTAGGGGACTGCCTATAAGTTACAGAGACTGCTCTCCGAACAGTTTTAAATGTGGAGTATTCCCTTACCTTTAAAAATGAAATTGGAGGACAGATTTAAAAAGATGTCTTTTTCTTACTTTAGATATACGGACAATATTCTAATTGGCATTTTAAAAATACGCCCCTTTAAAGTAATTGTTCTGTTAATCTCTAATTCTCTTAATCGTACATAATGAATGGTCTTCTTCCATTACTCACGTAACACTAACCAACGCACATGTTCAACTAGTTTCAGAAACTCACATGTTGAAGCTGGAACAAAACCTCCAATCAACTGGTACATTCAAACATTTTAACTTCCCATTCTAAACTGTCTGCACACATTTCTGCATAAGTGATAGACATGTAACTGAATTCTGATGACTTGAAGTAATTCATGCCACCATTGTGTTTCCCAGGAGCCATTTTTAACCCCACTGCTTTCAACCACAAATGGTCTTCTGCCAATTTTATGAAATTTAGCCATGGGACAAAGAGTACCTAAGGGTGATGATACCAGCATCAGTTCTTGAGTTTCCTCATTTTAAGTTAAAACTTTAATGTGGCAACACTATTCACTTGCAAATGTGAGGTAAAGGTTGCCAAGCAACCCTAGAAGGCTTTGTGTTTTTTTTCAGGGCTTCTTCTGATGTGTTTATTGTTTTCACATTCTTCCAAATGTTGTCATCAGCCCCAAATATTATGACAGGCAGATGCTGAGGCTGAAGACAAAACTGTCTCATTTCTTTATTCTTTCCAGGCAAGTTAACTTATTTTGTGTTTTCAAAATTAGATGACTTGTTCAGCAATCAATTAGTGAGGGAACAGGTGATTCTGATGGGCCCAGATTGCACCCCCTTCTGCCAGTTCCTCATCAGCCCTGGGGGGAGTGGTAATGGGAAGACATCGTCTTTCTCAAGTTTAGCTCTCGGGGCTGACATGTCACAGGAGTAGGCTGTGGGTGGTAGGAGTTCTGAAATCCAAGCAAGACCCAGAAATCAACCAGGGAAGGGTGACTCTAGGTAACAATAAACAAGAGCCACAGTGTGAATCAAGTTCTCATTCTGTGCTTACGCACTATGAGGAGCTCTTTCTACGCTGAGTGCTCCCAAGTTCAGAACAGTACACAGATACAGAAATCACTGGCCCCACTTCACACCTAAGAAAGCAGCATATGTAGGCTTACCACACTAAACAAGGGGCAAAACTAAATTCAGACTTATTTACATCCATTCAGCAAGTTCATGCTGTTTCCAACCCCCCTTCTGAAGAAGCAGTGTGAAATTTCTTTTCTGGGACTTAAAAAATAAAACCCACGAAGATATGGTTCTAACATATTCTGCGGTACATTCCACAGATGAGAAGGTTCAAAATATTGATTGGGATTTGCATTAAATCTAGAGATAAGTGTGGAGAGAATTGATGTGTTTATAATATTGAATCTTTCAGTATGTGAATATGGTATATCTATTATTTTCAATTTTCTTTAATTTTCCCCAATAATTTTTTTGTATTTTCTAATAGTGGTCTTGAATATCATTATTAGTTTTAGGCCCCCTGAGATATTTATGGTTTTGTATGTTATTGTAAGTATAGATTTTAAAAAAACATATTTTCTAATTGTTTGTTGTTGATACATGGAAATACAATTGATTTGTATATATTAAATTATATACAAATTAAAAAAATAAGTTTTGACAGTTTCACCTCAGAATGCCACAGCATAATTTTGATTGGGTCTTAATTAGGCCAGAACCCAGTCAATGCTTCAGAATGAACGTTTTTTTGGAGGGGGGGGACCTATTTACTCAGCAGATATGGAATTCAAAGTAATCACAGTTTAATTACATATAAAATATACTGTTTTAAAAAGATGCAAAAATAGTGATTACAGATTCTATCGTGTCATTTTCTTAGAAAAATAATTTTACATTATGTTTGTAATTAATTTGGGGGATACATTTTCAAGAAAAAGTTATTTAAAAGCGCAGAGTTAGAAGCACACCCAAGTCAAACAGGTCCGCCCTTCAGTCTCATCCTGCATGCCAGGAAGGCTGTGTTAATCAGTTTGATGAAAATAGTTCAGATCGTATATGAAACCAGCACATTGTACCCCTTGATTGCACTGTTGTACACGGCTATGATTTAATAATAAAGACAATAAAAAAAAAATCTCATCCTGCACCTAAAGGCGTCGGTCATGAGTCATGGATCACAGAAGTTTCAGTTATCAGAAGATCCATCCCAATGTTGCATATTTGAAGCAAGATTGAAGAATAACAAAGGCAAAAACTCCCTTTCAGCCATGGGAATTCAAAAACAAAGGACCCTCAAGAGGCGATTTCAAAATCCTATTTATTTAGTTCACTCTAAAGTTTAATGACATACTTTATTTGATACAGTTAGGGGAACTTTTTCATCAAAAACTTTGTATGAGGCTGGGAATTGCAATATTAGGTTTGTAGGTTGGCGGCCTTGGTTATATTGCAGGGTCCTGAGGGAATTCTAGTTCATTTTTTTATAAGTAAATAGAATTAGGGATAATAAATGACATATTAAATGTTTGCTGATAGATTCATATGTTGAAGACTTACTATAAGCTGTGGTTTGCATATTTGGCTTTTGCATTCCTTGTGTTTCATTTGGTCCCATCTTTTTTTTTTTTTTTTTTTCTGAGACAGACAGAGCCTCAAGCTATTGCCCTGGGTAGAGTGCCCTGGCAGCTCTCCGCAACCTCCAACTCCTGGGCTTAGGCGATTCTCTTGCCTCAGCCTCCTGAGTAGCTGGGACTAGAGGTGCCTGCCACAACACCTGGCTTTTTTTTTTTTTTTTTTTTGGTTGTAGTTGTCATTGTTTGGCAGTCTGGATTCCAACCTGCCAGCTCTGGTGTATGTGGCTGGCGCTTTAGCCACTTGAGCTACAGGCACCACCATGGTCCCATCCTTTGAAGTAGATATCACTATTCAGTTTTACAGTGATGAAAACGAGTCTCTGAGAGGTGAAGCAACTTGCTAGTGTTCACACAAGTAATTGGCAGCACCACAGATGCCAGCCGAGCCTCTACCTCTACAGACTGAGCTCTTAACTGTTTCATTACACAGCCAGGAGTAGGAAAGATGGGGCTGGATCCTGGGCCTTGAATTTGCTCATTCATTCCTACCACATTTCTAAGGTCAGTGAAGCAACTACAGATGAAGGGTCTTGGTTCCTCTCAACTCACAGATACCTCTGGCTCCCCCAGAACTATGGTGCTAACAAGGACTCGGGGTCTGCCCCTCTGAGCCCCTCTTCCTCTCCTTGTGCAATGTGGCAGAGGGGAGGGTATATGTGGCCTTCACTTCCCTGTCTGAGCAGTCTTAGGCTGAATGAAAAGAGAAAGACCCAGAAAAGTTCAGAAAACAGAGGCAAACCAAATGATTTCTCTCTGTGTGGGTGCGGACACTCACCAACAAACTCATCCAGGAGAACAGCCATTTGCTTTCGAAGATGACACAATTTACTGGATGGTTTAAGATTAAGTCAACATCTAAGAACAAGAGTGCATATTATCTAAAGGTCCCTAGATAATACTAAGGGATTTTGTTGGTCAGATTCCATCTGTCCTTCTATGTCCCAGCCTTTTGACCTTTCAAGGCCAAGTCTATGGCTCTGTTCATTTTTCCCAGCCTAGAGTTATTTTTATTGATTCAAGATGTAATTACTCCCCAAAGCACAAACACACAGTATGCACAGACAGCATGTCCTCTAGTTGAGGTAAACTACTGAATTCTACGAAACTCTTTACTCCTAAAACTCTAATAACTAGAGGATGAAAAGTCATCATGACTCAGAATTTTTTGTAGTAATGTGAAAATGAACAGTGGGTGACCATTATTTCTATTGGAGAGTGCCATATTCCTGAATGTTTTCTAGGCATCTGAAACTAGCTTTTCCCAAACTGAACTTAAGCTCTTCCTACACAAACCTGTTCCCCTCCTATCTACCCAATTCTAGGTAATGACACCCCAGTCCACCTGGTCATCCAATGTGTCATCTTCTTTGTCTTTCCTCTACTCCACCCCAACCCCACACAATCTGACCTTAAAGTGATGCTGACTCCACCTCAGAAATATCTCTCAACCGTTCTTTCCCTTCAATTCCCACTCCTGTGCTAATCTTTTATCATGACCAATAAAACAAAATGCTCATTTCACTTTCTTCCCCATCTTCACTTTCTCCCATCCTCAGTTATTTTCAACCCATGTGCCGTAAAAATTTTTAAAGATCATTGATTAAATTATTTTCAAAAGATGTTCAAAGCATAGCAAGTATACTCTTTTTTAACTCTTTCTTTTTTTTGGATCAACATAATTGAAGTGTGCCATGGAAGTTTAACTATAGGTTCAAGTGTAGCTGTGAGATAAAAAAAGGTAGAAAATCTCTGGCCTACCTCACTGCATGTACTAGATCTTGTCATGTCACGCTCCTGCTTAAACATCCTCAAAGGCTCCCCAGCAACTATAGGACAAAGTCTGAATTTGAGTGTTGCATTCAAGTTTCCTGACAAAATTCATCTCCTTTAAAGTTTTTTCATCCACCAGCTCTTTTAATCCTTTCCTAATTCAAACATTCGTACATTCATGATCACTGTCTTTGGTCTCATTGGGTTTCTTACTGTTTCCCCAAATTCTAAAGACATTACATCCTCTCCCTTTTAAAAAAGTTTCAAATTGTTTCATCCAAATGGAATTTCTTCCTTGAAATACCTGAGCATCTGGCTTGGCGCCTGTGGCTCAACGGGCTAAGGCGCCAGCCACGTACACCTGAGCTGGCGGGTTCGAATCCAGCCCAGGCCTGCCAAACAAAAATGCCGGCTGCAACCAAAAAAAAAAAAAATGGCCGGGCGATGTGGCGGGCACCTGTAGTCCCAGCTTCTTGGGAGGCGGAGGCAGGAGACTCGCTTGAGCCCAGGAATTGGGGGTTACTGTGAGCTGTGATGCCATGGAACTCTATCCAGGGTGAGAGCTTGAGGCTCTGTCTCACAAAAAAAAAAAAATATAAATAAAGGCTCGGCGCCTGTGGCTCAACGGGCTAAGGTGCCAGCCACGTACACCTGAGCTGGCGGGTTTGAATCCAGCCCGGGCCTGCCAAACAACAATGACCGCTGCAACCAAAAATTGGCCGGGCGTCGTGGTGGACGCCTGTGGTCCCAGCTACTTAGGAGGCAGAGGCAAGAGACTCACTTGAGGCCAGGAATTGGAAGTTGCTGTGAGCTGTGATGCCACGGCACTCTATCCAGGGTGACAGATTGAGGCTCTGCCTCAGAAAAAAATAAAATAAAAAAATAAAAAATAAATAAATAAATAAATACCTGAGCATCCACTAATCCTTCAAAGAACAATCACACACTTCACTGCAATCTTACTCCACTTTCACCCCAATGCGATAAATTTATGACACATGCAATCACAAGGTATCTTTATAATGTATTGTATTTGTATATGTGCACATGTCTGTATGTCTCCTCCTCTTCTCCCATCCCCAGGGTTTGGTTTATCTCCGTACTGTTATTTCCTAACTCAGCAAATACCCATAGTAAATGGTCAATAAGTGTCACCGAATGAATAAACAAACTGATGAACTATATTAGAGCAAGACTCACAGTGAGTAGATCTAAGACAACATTATAAAGACATTACAGTATTATATTAATTGTACAATGATTTAAACCAAGGGACAGGGAGCAAAAATGACTACGGATAACAAAGACATTAAAACTTTCCCAGGATGTTAAAACAAACAAAGGTTTCATTTGTACAAGTAGACTGGTTTGGTATCATGTGGATGAGTCTTGGAGAAAGCTAAATGCCGTCACTTTCCCTCTGACGGCAACATTTCTTTGAAAAAGAAACCAGTTAAAAAAATTCAAATAGTGACCCATAGCTATTTTTAGTATTTCTGTACAATTCAGTCATAGTTTCATGTTGCTCATCGATAAACTGATAGAATTTAAGTTTGCTTTAAAAAAAAAGTGCTTTATAAAAACACTGGAATCAACATCAAGCAAACCATTGTCTACAAGTAAGACCCTGACAGCCCAGGATCCAGGTCCACTTGACAGGGCTCTGTATGATAGGGCTACGTTACTAGATGTTGGGTTCAGCATTAAGCTCATTCAATTATCACATTGAATCCAAATCAATAAAACCACCTTCAAGGCCAGGGCCTCTCAGTTCCTCCTCCGTCTCAGAATCTCACAAGACCCAACTAATTCATTTGCTTCCTTTCCCACAAAAGGCTGCAAAACAACCATTCTCCTATTCTAAATAGAATTTTTGGTAAGGGAGGAAAGAGATTGTGAATAACACAGTCCTATAGATGTAGAACTATTTTACAAATAAATACGTGTGTTTGTTTACCTCTTGACCTTGACGCTACACAAATGGTCTGAGGAATGGAGATTAAGACCCTGAGGGAATACGGTAGCTATTTTAGGCCACACTTTCTAATGATAGATCTTAGATGCCAGATACATGATCATTTTCACATGACCTAGGGATGGGAAAATTGGACTTTCCTTTAATACGCTGGTCTTTTTGTATAGTACGGGGTGGCATCAGCTTGCTTGGGGTTGATCTTCATTCCAGGGCAGGCTCATTGTCTTGAACATTTGCCTTTGCTGTGGAAGTCACATCATGATCATTTCAATCCTTCAGTTGGCAGATGATTTGATCTCCAACATCTTCACCGCTTCCGGCTCAGTGACATTAGCCTTGTTATTGATCCTCCTGCTGGCTGTCATTACCTCTGTCATCGCCTCCAAGAAAAGGGCCACTCAGGGAACCTACAGTCCTAGCCGTCAGGAAAAGGAGGGCTCTCGAGTGGAAATGTGGAGCTTGGTGCCGCCCCCTGCAATGGAGAGGTTGATTTAGGAGCCTTCGTCCCTTTGAGAAAGGGATCCACACACTGTGAATGTGGTGATCAGACTTGAGTGGTTTCTGACATATGTGAAGATACTAATTTGCAACTGGGATTACATTGGAACTGTGGGAAAGATTCCTTTGACTACCTTAAAGACTTTCACAGTGGTTCAACTTGCCATCATTGTCTTATTATGTTGTATTGTATTAGCCAATCACGAAACGATGGCTTTGTGCCAATAATTTCAGCCTCATAATTAGCAAAAACATCTTCCAGAGATTAGTGTCTCCTGAGAAAAGCTCCAGTGGCAGTCCCTTAATGTTTTTCCACTTTGCAACCTAGAAACAATGGGTAAGTTGCACTTTAACTGGCCATTCCTTTGCACAGAAACTGCAGGGAAATAAGTAGAATACATTTTTTACTTCTCCTATTATGTGGTTTTAGTTACATACCTGTAATGAGATGGATACTTTTATCATTCGGTCATGGATTCAGAGAAAGTCATGGGAATGACCTATGGTTTAAACAGTAACCCAATGGCAGAAAATAAAAGTTGAAGTGCAGCTGTTCTCCTTTTTCAGTATTTTTTGGATTAAGTGACATTGCATGTCACAAAAGTAACCTTGAGGAGTATTTGAAGCACCTATTCATGAATTAGCTCTTTTAACCATCTCAAGTTGGTTACATTTAAAGTCTTTACTGTTTGTACAGGGTCACTTAAGGTGAAAACAATTCCCAAACAGAAATCAAGAAAGGAGGAAAACTCAGATTCTCAGTCTGAAATATCAAGGTCCTTTCTTCCAACTCCCTTTTTTATAAATCAATGTCACGCAGTGGCATTGTCTAATGGTAAGAGCCCCAAAGCAAATTGTACGCACTAAAGGGGGCATAAGACTATGGGGTCTGGGCTAAAATTCCTGGGGCTTCCTTTTACATATTCCTCCACACAGACTTTGGTTATATTTGATACATGTTTTGAAATGCATATAACATGCTATTATAGTAGAATATAAGTACGTTTGTAAATATCTGCATACGTATTTTGAGTATATGCTCAACATGTTTAAAGACATGAATTTTTAAATCCGGTCTAGAAGCATTCATCTTTCTCGACTACTTTAAGGACATCATTCCAGCAATTTCCTCTCATTCTTGCACATCATCCTTTTCTCACTGTACTGGACCATTCCCATCAGCATCAAACATGCTGTCCTATTTCCTATCATACACATACTATATTTTCTCCCAGGGCCAACATCTTCCTCCAATTACCATCCCGTTCCTCAGCACCTTCTTTTTTTTCCAAAACATTTACAAAAGAAATTTCCCTATTCTCTGTCTCTCCTTCCTATCTTCTTGTCCTCTCTCGAGCTCAATCTAATTTGGCTTTCCTCTCCACCACTCAATGACCATCATGTTGCCAAATGCAATGAGCAGTCCTCAGTCTTCAGCTGACCTGAATATCAGAAGCAGGTGAAACAACCGTCATCGCCCTTGAACCACTAGCCAGACAAGGGAACACCGTTCCATCATGATTTCCCTCTGACTTCATTGTTCATCCCCTCCAAGTCTCTTTTGTTGGTTTCTCCTCAATCCCTTACACTGTGTTTTGTGTCCTTCCACACTGCTCACGACCAACTGAGAGAGTTCATACTTTATTGCTCTCGTTTTCCTTTGTCTAGAATTTAAGTTATATGAAGACAAGAACTTTGTTGTTTTATTTCATTCATTGCAATATACTTCACTTAGAACAGGTGAAAGCACAATAAATATTTTCTCTGGAAAATGACCAAATAATGAATGAATGCTGCTCAAATTCGTACCTGCCACCATCGGAACCTGAAAGTGCCTAAGATGTGTGTGGCTTCTCGTTGGATGGTGTAGCTACTAAACTGTCTTAGCTCCCTAGCCTATCTAATGTCTCACTCAATCTTTGGCTTCCTCTTAATATGTAATATTGCTTTAAGCGTAAGAAGACGAATATGTCTGTTGTCCTCTGTGGCGTATACCACGAAACATTTGTTTTTGTGTCCCACTAGAGTTAAAACTTCTTCATAGAGATTAATCTGAAAAGGACAAAACGTGCCGTTACTAAAAAAATCACAGAGTATAAATCAGTCCTATTGGTGTTGGCCCAGGTTTAAAAAAGGAGATAATTGTCAATGGGAATACATAAGACTTTGGAAAAGAAATCTAATTAATCTGAATATTGTCCTGTTCCAGAACGTAGCTCAGGGCTTGGCATAGGAACGTCCGCACAGATCCACGCGTGAATGAACGCCGCAGGCTTGGGTAAACGGATCATTCCATGTGGACGCTCCCAACACATACAGAGTAAGAAGTTAGTTATAGGTTACCCCAGCAAGCCCAACCTCTGTACCTTTAAACAAGCTAAATATTCAATATCTTACTCCAAATTAGCCATATGGAGTATTTTTACTGGACTATCTTTCACGCCGTAAAATAAACCTCACCACTGTAGACAAGTGTAGTATTTACATGATCAATATTGGGGCGATTTTTGAACCAAGTATATGTTTGCTATTCGTGTCAGGATTGACTTCGAAGAACAACCCAAGGCCACAGCAATTCCTCTCGTGCTCATTTGCAATGTAACGTTGCCGCCCTCCATTGAGGGGTGTCTGTTTGTCTTCGCCTTGAAGGAGGGCTGGCCCCATCACTCGCTGTGGCCAAAAGAAAACCTTGCAAATGATGTGGGACCAGTTTTGTGCCAGGCACAAGAGGCTTGCAGGGTTCCGTGTTCCCTCTCTTGGGAGGTGGCCCTGAGATTGCCATTCTGGGAAGAAGCCCTGGATGAAAGCCACACGTCCCAACTGAGCCCGGGCTCCAGCCACGAGGCCTGCCAGAGGCAGTCACTGAGTGACCCGCGTGGGGCCAGCAAAGAGACCCACTCCATCCACAGAATCAGCAGACACAGTAAGTGGTAATTTTAAGCCGCTAAGGTTTTGAGTGGCTTGGGGATAGTCTAGGTGACCGAGACACAGCCGTTCGTGTTGATGAAGCAACCAGAGACAGACGGCTCGTAAGGTGCGTGTCTGATTCTCCGGAACTGGTGGACTACACGGTATTCTTCTGCGTAGTAATAATAATCAGCACACCATTAATCACACATGGCAAATAGATGCCTCACTCTCCCAGAGCAGCAGTAAGGGAGAAGATCCATTCATTCCAAGCGCAGGTCCGGGAGGCGCTGGGGCCGGGTCCCTCTGGCGCAGCTGTTCCCAGGCTTCGGGGCACAGTGTCAAGTGGACACAGCCGGCCTATTTCCTGCCTGGGGGTGAACCCTGCCTGGCCCGGGGCTGCCAACGTCAAAGGCACATCTGGTGTGCGTTTACAAGGAGTGACAGGAAGCCTCCTTCAAGTCGCCTGTCTGTGGCTTCTGTAGCCACAGTGCGTGCAAAGAGAAGCAGGAAACGACAAATGACTGTAACTTAAATCACCTGTCGAACAGGGCCCCTATTTGCCTCCGTAAATTATTGCTGTTTGATGTGTCCCCTCATCCATGAGTCCCAGGTCGGTACAGTCCACAAGTCTGGCCCTGCGGAACCGGATCAGCGACTAGTATTAGTGGCAGGAACTGAAGAGTGACAGTAGTAGGCTGTAGAGACAGAATTGGAAGCATCCTCATAATTATTACAATAATGATAATGGGGGCTCCTTTCCCGAGCTCTTGCTGGGGGGCCAGGATTATAGCAAACTTGCCACACAGCCTGCATCACGTCTCACTTAGAACTCACAACAGCGCTCTGAAGGAGGACTTTCATCTTTCTGTGAAGACCCTCTGGAGACAAAGACACAGAGATTTCAGCTTCGAATCTGCCCCATCTAAGTGACTTGAGCTTAGTCGGAAAGATGGGGATCACACTTGTATCTCACAGGCATATCATGCTAACATTAGGTAGGGTGTGAACTGCCAGGAAGCACGCAGTGTGGGCACCTGTAATTAGGACTCAGGGAAGAAGGCGTGTTGGCAGGACGAGAGCCAAGCAGCAGGAACATTTGAATTGTTTCCACATTCTCGCCTCCTGCTTTTTCTGCCACAGGAGCCAGGTAGGTAACCTCTCTCTTCCTATACCCTTACCTTCCCTCCCATCCATTTTATGATGTGTTTGTAAAATAAGCAGGTTTTGGGCAGAGGAAAATAATTTTTCCATACCTCCAAATTGCCCCATGCTGGCAGTTCCATGCTTCTAAGGAATTCACCTCATCTGTAAGATTGAAATACGCTGTACATACCACTTATATGTTCTCAGTAAAATTGTCAGAAAATAAATCAAAAGCTCTCAAGTTTCCCAGGCCTCCAAACAACTGATGATAGACAAATGTTTTTAAAAACTTGTGCTTTGGGCTCAGCGCCCGTGCTCAGTGGTTAGGGTGCTGGCCACATGCACTGAGGCTGGCGAGTTCGAACCCAGCCCGGGCAAGCTAAACAATAATGACAACTGCAACAACAACAAAAACAAAAATAGACGGGCATTGTGGTAGGTGCTTGTAGTCCCAGCTACTCGGGAGGCGGAGGCAAAGAATCGTTTGAGCCCAAGAGTTTGAGGTTGCTGTGAACTGTGACACCACGGCACTCTACCGAGGTAACAAAGTGAAACTCTGTCTGACAAAAAAAATAAAAAATAAAAACTTGTGCTTTATAGAGATGACTTCATTATTTTTATTTTTTTATTTTTTTTTTGCAGCTGGGTTTACAGGAGCGCTGGGCTTAGAGAGGTGTTAAAGTGTGTACGGCATTCTTTTTTTATTTTATTTTTCTTTTTTTTATTATTGGGAATTCATTGAGGGTACAAGAAACCAGGTTTACACTGATTGCATTTGTTAGGTAAAGTCCCTCTTACAATCGTGTTTTGCCTCCAAAAGGTGTGGCACACACCAAGACCCCACCCCCCTCGCTCCTACCTTCTCTCTACTCTTCCTTTCCCCACCCCTCCCTCATTCTTTCTCTCTCTGCTCTCCCCTTCCCTCACTCCCACTGTGTCATTAATTGTCATTAATTGTTCTCATATCAAAATTGAGTACATGGGATTCATGCTTCTCCATTCTTGTGATGCTTTACTAAGAATAATATGTTCCACTTCCATCCAGGTTAATACAAAGGCTGTCAAGTCTCCATTTTTTTTAATGGCTGAATAGTATTCCATGGTGTACATATACCACAGATTGTTAATCCATTCCTGGGTTGGTGGGCATTTAGGCTGTTTCCACATTTTGGCAATTGTAGATTGAGCTGCAATAAACAGTCTAGTGCAAGTGTCCTTATGATGAAAGGATTTTTTTCCTTCTGGGTAGATGCCCAGTAATGGGATTGCAGGATCAAATGGGAGGTCTGGCTTGAGTTCTTTGAGAGTTCTCCATACTTCCTTCCAAAAAGGTTGTATCAGTTTGCAGTCCCACCAGCAGTGTAAAAGTGTTCTATCAGGGGTTATTTAAATTTTACATAAGCTAATGATTTATTTTATATAAATATTATATATTTATATTTGTATTCATTTACTATAGGGAATTGGCTCACATAATTATGAAGGCTGACAAGTCCTTACATCTACAGGGTGAGTCATCAAGCTGGAGACCCAGGAGAGCTGATGTTTTAGTTTGGGTCTGAAGGCAGGAACAAACAATGTCCCCGTTTAAGACAGTTAGGCAGAATTCTCTCTTACTTAAGGGAGGGTCAGACTTTTTGTTCTATTCAGGTCTTAAGTTGGTTGAATAAGGCCCAGTCACTTTAGGGAGGGTGATCTGACTTACTCAGTCTGCTTATTTAAGTGTTTTTTTAATTATTATTAAATCATAGCTGTGTACATCAACGCAATCATGGGGTACAATGTGCTGGTTTTATATACAATTTGAAATATTTTTATCAAACTAGCCTTCACAGCATTTTCTTAGTTATTGTGTTAAGAAATTTATAGTCTACATTTAGTAAATTTCACATGTAGCCTTGTAAGATGCACCGTGGGAGTGGTCCCACTGATTACTCTCTCTTGGCCCATCCTCCCTGCTTATTTAAGTACTACTCTCATCCATAAACACCATCATCTAGAGATTCTTAACCTAATCAAATCTGTAAAGACTTTTTTTCCAGAAAGGTAATATTCACACAGGTTCTAGGATTGGCATATGGACTATCTTCTGGAGCCCTCAGACCACTTGTTAAATATTTTTAGTTTTAGTTCTATTTGTAACAACCTGATCATACTAACCATACAGTTGTAGGATGGTCATAGAAGCACAGGTCTCTGCTCTCCTCTCTCCAGGACGGGGCCTCTTTCCCAGAGAAGTTAGAAATTTCAGCTCAGCTTACTTTCTTGACTCAGCAGAAAATTCACCTGGGAAGTTACAATATGCAGAAGGTAATAACATAGACTCTGGGCCTCAGGTTAAGGCACTGTCACTTGCTAGCTGATGGATGTAGATATGGCATTTACCCTCCGTGGACCTCAGGAATGAGGACTGGACATATGACAAACTCTTTTTATGGATTTCCTGCTTGATCCTCCCCAAAACTCAAGTTAAGTACCATTTTTAAACCATTCATTCATTTATGCTTGCTTTCAGCAACTACCTATTCCAGGCCCAGTTTCAGCACTGTCAATACAGCAATAAACAAGGAAATTACTTTCTAATGGTGAAGACAGATGTTAGGGAAACAAAGATAACTGCAGAGAGTAATAATGACCATGAAGTCGATAATTTAATAGAACAATATTATGACATAGAGTGCTAAGGAGCTCCTGCCTGTAGTTAGGGTTTCCTGGGGAGGCCTCACCTAAGATCTGAGACTTGAATGATAAGAAGAAAGCATCATAGTAGAACAACATTCCAGGTGAAAACAAGTTAATATATTCAGGAAACAGAAGAAGCCACTTGCAGATGGGGGAACTAAGATGCCAGGGTATTAAGCAACTTGCCAAAGATCTCTATGCTGGTAAATTCAAGTTGAGGCTTGAATAAAGAAGCTCAACCCCAGAAGCCTGAACTCTCCACTACCACACAAGAGGGTTTCTCTTACTTCCCTTCCACATGTGTCCCAACAATTAAATGAGGAAGAGAAATAACAGCAGCACTGCCCAGTTGACATTAGTTGGCACCATTGTCCTTTCCTGAGTGAACTATGGGTTTCCAGAAGAGCCTCCAAGCTAGCCCCTGGAAAGCGGAGGACCAGGAAGAGATATGCACTGATGTGTTCCAAACCCCAAGGGAAGATATCAAGGAGCAGTTGCCATCTGGCCCTTCTGGTACAGCCACCCACCTGTGCAGGGCCCCGGGCAAGGGTGAGGTACTCAGGGAACAAACTTTAAGGAGGCACTCACTCTCCATGAACTTGCACAAGCCTAAGATTGAGGGCCTCCTTAAACAGTGCCTTACCTTAGTCCAGCCCTACACTTGTACCAGAAATAGGACATTACCCAGAAGTCTTCAAGATGCAAGAGCTTGTTATTCTGGTGACCTTCCACTGGCTTCCAGTCCCTCTCTCAGCTGTGTCTAATCCAGGGCCTAGCAGGGTCCATTCCCTTCCTTCTAGGGCTGAAGTCCCCAAGCACACCATAAGCTCAGCCCATCCCAGCCAGGACAGAGTGCTTGCTCAGCAACCCCTCCATCCAGGTGGCCTCCCTGATCATGAGCTGACAAGGACTGTGTGTGTCCCTCAGGATGACAGCTCTTTTATCACTGGATGTCACAGCATGAGCCGAGGAAGAGGCAGATGATCAAACTGTAAAGTCATGTTTCCAGAAATGCCAACCAGCCTGCTCTGATGCCACACCTGGACCACCAGCTCCTTTGCCAACTTCCCCATTATTCTATTATAATGAGCAACAAGCTCATTAATAACCCGTCCTCTTCCCTTTTTCTCTTCCTGAGTTCCAGCCACAAGGGGAACCAGCAGGTGGAAGGGGCTCACAATTAGTCCTTCATAATGCATGGTTGGCAAGAAACCCACTCTGAAGCTGGAACAACCAGGACCCGGTTCTGTGCAGTGTCTGCAGCCACTGGAGTAATTAATGGCAGAACTGTAGGACAGAGAGAGTGTATCTTAACCCTTAGGAACCCATTGAGCTCAGAAATGGAAACCTCACGAAGAGGGAGCATTTTGCACCCACTAGAAGGAAATGGCCTGCTCTGGCCTCAGTCCTCCTGCCTATGTCTCTAATATTTCCTTTCAAGAAATCAGGCTGGCATTACCACCTTGATGAAGACGCCCCAAGTCCTATGCTCCACTCTTCCTCACCTCTGCCTGGAGACTGTATATAGACACCGGGATGTATATAGACACCAGGACCTTTACCAGCAAAGGGTAACCTGGAATTCAAAGGGAAAGCACAAGTTTAGAAGTAGCTAACCTACACAGACAAGGAAGTTCTCAACCTACAGCTGAGCACAGGAGACCACCCAAGGCATTAAACAGGTGTGGAAATCATAAATGTGCACTGAGCTCAACCTCCACTATTGTGTGGTTTTCTCCAGCAAAGAACAGCAAAGGTTGAGCAAGGCTGGCAAGGGGGTGTCTCATGAAGGTCATGGGAATAGTGCATGAGTGTGAAACCGAGATTGGGTGTGGAGGGGAGGAGATCCAGGAAGTGCTGGAGGACTGACAAGTGTACAAACATAAATATTAATGGGGTCAGAGAAAGGTCAGAAAGGTAAGTCAGAGAGACAGAAAGAAAGAAGGAGGAAGGAGAATAGAAAAGACGCTCTTAGAACCTGAGATGTCAGAGGCCAAGAGTTCAGGTCCAGACCATGGCCATGGATGTGGGTATGTTTCTCTACAAGGCCATCGCATTGCATGACTACCGGAACGCCATTCACGTAAAATTCAATGAAGTCATGCAATATGGTGGCTGCAGAAGAGCAAGTAGGTCATTGGGGATGAGGTAGCTGAGCAGCTGTGAGGCAAGGGACTGGGAGACCCACTTGACCCTGAAGACAGTGAACTCCAGGGTGGAGAAGAAGCATGTGGTGTGACAAAAGCATGGCCTGGGCCCCAAACAAGCCTGACCTCAAATCCAATTCCACCAGTCACGTATGGTGTGTCCTTATAGCAAATCTCTTAAGCTCCTCTGGGTTCCTGGTGTCATATTGAAAATGGAATCAAGAGTACTTAACTGCAGGGAAGTAATGAGAATTTAACAGATGATTTATGTGTAGTAGAGGGCTATTCTGTGGCTTGTGAGTTCCCAGACCTGTTCCCTCCTCTTGCTCAACTCTGCTCTCCAGCCTAGACAGAGTCAACCTCTGACTTGGTTCCCAGCAGGAGTGGGCCAATGGGAAGTCCTGGGGTGGGGAGATGGGGGCGGAAAGGCAGGAGGAATGGAAAATTTGGTTATTCTTCCCTCACCTTCTTCCTCCCTTCCCAGGCAACCTCTCCAGCAAAAGAAGAACTCCTCCAAGGATTTACCTCCAGTGAAACAGGACATTTAAGGTTCCAACTTCCAACCCCAAACTCTGATAACCCCACCTTTTCTCTGTGTCTCTCCAGCCCTGGGGACTGTAGTGGCTTCCCACTATTGCACAAACTCTGATCACCTCACTCTTTCCTGTTTAGCTATTCGACTTTTCCGCTACCTGTATAATCAACTCCCTAATTAAATTCCTTGTGTTTTAAATATTTAAAGTTCTCTCTGGGCAGCACCTGTGGCTCAGTCGGTAGGGCGCTGGCCCCATATACCAAGGGTGGCAGGTTCGAACCTGGCCTGGCCAAACTGCAACAACAAAAAAATAGCCAGGCGTTGTGGCAGGTGCCTATAATCCCAGCTACTCAGGAGGCTGAGGCAAGAGAATCGCCTAAGCCCAGGAGTTGGAGGTTGCTGTGAGCTGTGACGTGACAGCACTCTACTGAAGGCGACAAGTGAAATTCTGTCTCAAAAAAAATAAAATAAAATAAAGTTCTCTCTGTTTTTCTTGTTGGACTTAACTGCTATAAGTGCCTAATACCACGCTTAGCATACAGGGGGGACTTAAGTAGTCTATAGTTATTATAATTATGTTTAGATTAACATTATTAATTCTTAGTTTTGCAAGACCTTTGAGAACGTGGTAATTATTCCACCAAAGGCAAAGATGGGTACAAGGTGGGCCAACTACCCGCCCTGTGCTGCTGAGGGCAGAAGTGGCTGATGGGTAATTACAGGGTGTTTTTTAACTCAGCCCTTTAAATCTCCCATCAAGAATGGTGACGGAGTATTTGTCTTTATATCCCTAGGGCCTGGCACTGAGCAATTTCTCAAAATAATAGTTGTTGGACTGACTTGAAATCTTTCTGGTTGTGTAGTCAAAAACAGTATTTATTTGTAAGTCTGAAGTTTAGGTTGCAAAATCTCACCTATGTGTACACAGGAACTTTAAAAATTAGGTATGTATCAGGAGGGCCAGGGTTGGGGCAAGATAAGTGAGGCACTCACTCCAGGCAGAGAATTTAAGGGTATTCAAGAAAATTCTGTATCAGGATGAGCAATATGATAATGCAATATTTTTTAAATCAAAATTAATGCAAAAAAATCCATAATGAAAAAATATCAAAATTTAAGTAAAGATACGGTTAGTATTACTGATTTTTCCTTTTGCCTCAGTCCCCAGCACAGTTCAGCTCATGTTGACTATAGCTGAGTCACTGCCTTCTATCATTTTTCACTGGGATGTCAGGAACTTGATGGCCTTAAGATTCAAGTCCCCACAAACACATACATGTGCACACCGTTGTCCATGGTTGCTAGAACAGGGACTGTGCCTGTCCCATCTCCTGCTGCCACTTCACCACCTGAAACCGTGTCTAGCTCACAGTAGATACAAATAAACATGGGTTGAATGGATGAATGAATGAACCAATTGTCTCCTCTGCACTCTTGGTATTCTAACAGGGTCACCAAGAAAGTATTTTAACAACGTACCTCTAAAAAAAACAGCCCAAATGCACTAGGAATCAAAAAAATGTAAATGGAAACAATGAAGCTCAATTTTTCACTGCGGGAATTAGCAAAGGTTTAGAAGATTGACAATGCCGTGTACTGAAGTGGAAATCGAGAAAAGGACATTCCTCCGCCTTACCACCAGGACGGCAAATTAATACTGTGTTTCTGGACAGCAATTTGGCAACAGTAACGAAAGCCCTTGAAAAGTGCATTTCTTTTGACGAGCTATCCTACTTCAAAGAATGATTCTAAGGAAATAATTAGGTAAGGGCTAGAAGACGTATCTTCCAAGGAGTTTCATCACTGTATTGTTTATAACAGAGTTTGCAAACAGCCTGAAAGTCCAAAAGCATTAGACTTACTATTATTACTATTAAAATATTAATAAATTAAGGCATCATACGGTAGACTATTATGCAGCCATTTAAAATAATGCAGCTTTTTACAAGGGTACATGTTAAATTTACTAAATGTAGAGTATAAATGTCTTAACACAATAAAAAAAATTAAAAAAAAAATAATGCAACTAAATAAAATAAAATAATACATGTCCTCTCTTTATTTAAATCAGAAGGATATTCTCAATGTGCAAATGGAACGAAGGACAAAGCAATACATACACGTGCAGTGAAATTACCAGTTTGAAATTATATATGAAGAAACCCTAAAAGGCTGAATACAAATGGTGGTCATCTCTAGGTAGCAGAACATTAGATGATTTTAATTTTTAATGTTTCATTTCTCTGAGTTCTCTAAATTTTACACAGCAATCAACCATAGCTTGTATAATTCTAAAAAATAAAAAGTAACCTATTCCATGTTTTGTACTTTGCCGGGTGAGTTTCCCACCAAGAGCTAGTTGAAATCTCTATTCTTACCCTCTCTGTCTTTGTTGTCTGAATCAGGTCATAAATACTGTGCAGATTCTTCTCCACTTAGAGATTCTGTTCGGCTTCCCTCAGCCCATGTCTAACACTCTCCAGAAATGTGTCTGAGACCGGGGCACCATTCTGGTACACTTTGTAGCTAAGGTCCCAAATGTCACATTTTTTCAAATGGAAAGGCTGCTCTTGTTTACTGATGGAAAATAAACATAGCATGCCTCTGGCAGGTGTTTTTTCTTTGTGAAATGAGAACAAGCATTTATCAGCCAGGTATATGGAAAGACAAAATTACTGGAAGAACCCAGCACCTATTAAGTGTATGCATCAGGACAAGCTAGGGCATGCCCCAGTAACAAACAACCCCAAATTTCCTAGGTCCAAACAACAAAGTCTCATCTTTTACTACACAACACGTCCATCATAAGTTCACTGGGGCCTCTGCTCCACAAGACCCTTACACAAAGACCCAGGTTGAGGGAGACTCCACTTCCATAATTTCACTTTGCCAAAGCAGGGGAAAGAAAACTCAGCACCTATCACACTAGCTCTTAAAGCTTCCATCCAGGAAGGGGTCATGGCACTTTGCTCTCATCTCATTGGCCAAAACAAGGCACATGGCCACACCTGAATTGAAAGGGACAGGGAAATTCAATCCCACCATGTGTCTCAGAGACTAGAAGCCAGAAATATTGGCAAAGAGCAACAATAACTCCCACGGGGCGGCGCCTGTGCGCTCAAAGGAGTAGGGTGCCGGCCACATATGCCGGATGTGGCAGGTTCAAACCCAGCCCCGGCCAAAACTGCAACAAAAAAGACAATAACTCCCACGGTATGCATTTGTAAGTGTTTGGGGCACAGGAAAAAAATTCTTTTTTTTTTTTTTGGAGACAGTCTTACTATGTCACCATCAGTAGAGTGCTGTGACATCACAGCTCACAGCAACCTCAAACTCTTAGACTTAAGCAATTCTCTTGCTTCAGCCTCCCAAGTAGCTCGGACTACAGGCGCCCGCCACAACACCTGGCTATTTTCTTGTTGCAGTTGTCATTGCTGTTTAGCTGGCCCGGGGCCGGGCTCGAACCTATCAGCCTTGGTGCACCTGTCTGGCACTGTAACCACTGTGCTATGAGCACCGAGCCAGGAAAAAAATTCTTGTTTCAAACCTGCCTCCATGCTGGACAGGCCTACAATGTGTCAGGCATTGTGGTAGGTAAAATTCACAGTGGAAAATCATTTAAGTAATCATTTAAGTTTACCAAAGCCACACAGCTAGTAAGAGCTAGAGCCAGAATGATTCCATGAATCATACCCTATTCATTATGTCCTTGTCTGTTTATGTTGGTCCAAGGTTGCTTAACTTCTACCAGCCTGTTCCCTCCTCATCTTCCAGAAGCAAATAATATTGACTACTTGGGATTCTTTCCATAGGAGTGATGGACTGTCCCTGCAAGGGCAGACATAAGGGGTCTGTGAGGTGGAGCAGTGTGTCTTGTCCAAAGTCTGGTCAAAGATGGTGCCTGGAGAAGCCCAGGAGTGACCTGTCTCCTATGTTCACAAGACAGGGGTATGGAGGGTGTCCAGTATATTCTGCAGGACGCACCTGATCCCTGGCCACTCAATTATTAGAGACTACATGTCCCCTTATTCAGCTGTTGGAAGATACATGTCCACTCACTCAGTTAGTGGAGGGGATGTGTCATTGTCCAAGTGTAGCAGACAAGTCCTGACAGGCTGCACTCACCCATACACACGTACCCCCTGCACACATGTGCACAGGTACCTTAGACAGCTCCTGCCAGCTTGCACGCACATCGTAAACACACATGCTGGGTCTGTGCCACATGCAGCTCAACTCAGGCAACATCCACACATATGTAACCCAGTCGCATGATTTGTAGCCACCCATGTGCACCCATGATTTGTGGAACCATATGAAATTGCTCTTTTATTGGCAATTTCATGTGGCTCAAACTAATACACACATTACTTTATAAAATCACACTATTTCATGCATGTACACACAACCACACAAGTACACACACGGCTCATACTAGTGACACGCACATACACAGCATGGACACGTGCGCTGTCACACACACAGCTTGCCGCTGCTTGTCTCCCACCTATTGCCTGACCCGGGCACAGGCTCCATGGCAGTGAGTTCAATCACTGTCACCGCCAAGGCTGCTATTACAGCTCAGCTCTAACCAGCCAAGACATCAGTCACTGGGGCTTGGCGGCAGTGGCCCTGGCTTTACCCAGCAGCTGTGCTCACTGTCTGTGCCGGCCCTGCCCATCCACTTAGCCTCGTCTGTAACCCCAACACCCCTTTCTCAGATACCCTCACCCTCTTGCAGAGCTCTCTAGCTACCAGTGAAAAGGCAGCTTAGAAGTTGTGGAAGCTCACTGTCTGCCTTAGACACCCCAGCCCCATCCTGAAACTCTGCATAGACAGACAGCAGCTATGGGGGACTGGAGAGCCAGAAGGTGACCATCAAACACAGAGGAGATTTCTGGGGCTCAAAGCCGCCACAGGTGTACATGAAAATGCTTCTTAAGCTCTAACTTTGCCAGGCCCTCCACAGGCACCAAGGATATAGGGATGAACAAAATCAGATGCTGTCTCTGCTTGTATGGTTCTCACATTCAGGGGTAGGGGGACAAACCCTTTTTTTAATTATAAATAAATATAAAATTCCATCTCTAAGAAATGGTGTGGAGGACAGGCACATGGTGCTTTAACAGATGACTCCAGATTTTCATCTATAGAATAGGACTACAATAGTACCCACCTCCTAAGATCAACGTAAGGATTAAATGAAGCAATATGTGTAAAGTACTTATAAAGGGGCTTGATGCAAAGTAAGGGCTATATATTGTTAGCTGTTTTATTATAGTTAGATTATTCCATATAGAGGAAATTAACATAGAGATATTAATAAGGGGCTTCCAGATGAAAGTGGTCACTGAGGAGAAATTAAGGAGATGAAGGGGAGAGGGCAATAGGAACATCATGTGCAAAGGCCCTGTGGCAGGAGAAAGCATGGGCCATTCCAGCAGCTAGCAGAGCCTCACACGGTTCCAGTGCAAACAGTGAGAAGACAGCTGCCCAGCTTGAGGCTAGAGGGGTTGACAGGTACCAGACTGTGCAGGGCCTTGAAAGCAGTGGCAAGAAGTCATCAAGTATGGGACATGAGCTAAGTGCAGTGGAAGGCACTAGCAGAGTCATAAGCAGAGAGTAATACCGTCATGTTTTCATGTTGAAAAACAACCCTGGATGAAGAGAACAGATTGAAAGAAGACCATGTCAGCCTTCAATGAGACACCTGCTGGTACGTCTAAGCTATGTGATGCTACTAGTAGCCATTGCTAAAAACTCACTGGCATAGGCTGCCAAAGGGAAGAAGCATGACCAGACAGTTCCAGGGTGAGATTAATTCACTGGCAGACTGGCCTTCCCAGTTTATAGAGGAGCATAGCAAGGCTGTGTCTGTAACTATGGAGAGTGAAGACCCAGGGTAGGAGTGTCTGGCTTAGAGGTGGCTTTGGGTCCATCCAATAGGCAGAAAAGTCATGACTCCAAAACTTGAGTATTTTGGAGTAAGACCTAAGAAGCAAATGGCAATGGAAGTCCTGGATCCTGGGGGAAGTGTTACTGATAAGTACAAAGCTGATGTAGGCTTAATGGGCACAGTGTGGGGGTGTAGGGCACCCCTCCTGGGGGCAGGCCACAACTACAACAGGAACTATACCTAACAAAAGCAAATATTGTAACCTAATGCTTGGTACCCTCAAATTAACCTGAAATTAATCAATCAATCAATTAAAATAAAAAACCTTTAAAGTGTAATCAGAAAAAAAAAAAAAAGAACAGAGCTAATGAATCTAAACAGGCATCAGATCTCCCACCAGCAAAGACCAGCAAACTGAGGCAGAAACCTGAGTCATCCAGTGCTCCCCTGAGGGTGACAAGTATCTTTTGTCTCATATGCATGCTCTAAATGGCTGGGAGAAGCTGCCTGAAACTCTATATTGAGAAGAATTCTGAAGTCAAGGATAGACTTGGTAGAAAGAGTGTTGTGATTCATGGGTGTAAGAGGTAAGAACTAGTGGAACACGTTTCATAGATTTACCAACCTCTGGGCTATGAGTGTATTCATCTACACTCTTGTGGTTGTTGAGTGACAGAACCACAATTCAAAATAGCTTAAGCAGAAAAAAAAAGGTTGTAGGTGGGAAGTCTAAGGATATAACTGGTCCAACATACAGCAGACTCCAAGTGATGATGTTGTCAGAACTTTATCTCTCCCTCTCAAGTCTCTTGACTTTTCCTGTCTCTTCTTGATTATGTCCTTAGCCAGGCTTCCCCCGCCTAGAGGTGACCAAGATGGTCAATGGCAGTCCCAGCCCTGTTATGTCCATGAGGCTACATTCTAAGAAAATCAATACCATCTTTTGTGATACAGCCAGAAAAAGTCCCAGCAAAGACTCTAATTGGCCTGGCCTGGATCATACGTTCCCCCCAACCTGGATGAGAATTAGGTCAGCTTCCTCAAAGCCATATAGGCTGACCAAGATATTTATAGACAAAGGGATAGGTCGTTTCTGAAACGACAGAAGCTGGACAGACAAAAAGAAAATGTATTCAAGATTTATGTGGCATTAAGGCTAATTTCTAGGCTTGCCCACTGAACTTTCCACATATTCCTCCCACAGCTGCTTGGTGAGAGGAAGCTTAGCAGGGTTAGGGTGGAGACAGTGGAGACAGGGGCAACAGTGACTCTCACGGAAGTTTCAGGGCACCATAGTTGCCAGAGGATATGAAGCTGAGAAGCTGCTAGGAAGAGAGGTTCTAAGGACATGAAAAGAAAATCTTAGCATGTCACCAGACCAAGGGGATCTCAAGGAGCTATGTCAAGTCCAGCTTCAAGTAGGGACAAAGAGAGAAGAAAGCAGAGGTCAGGGGGTAGGGCGTGAGCAGGGGGGCAGTTTTAGTGACCTCCTAGGGGAGGCATGCTCTCCTGCCTGGCTTTTACCTCCCTGTCCTTTCTCCTGGTTGAAGCCAAAGTCATTCCTGCCCCTGGAATTCTATCTATAACGATGTCTCCACAGTATTATTCCATCAGTCCACCCATCCCCCAGACCATCAGCCTCTCCTACAGCACCGATTCTTTTCTCTTTATGTATAAAACAGACACAAGAGTCTCCATTCTCAAAAAAAAAAAAAAAAAAATTTCCTAGATTCTGCATTTTCTTTTATCTATAGTAGCATTTTCTGGGTTATATGAGGTGTGGTCCACAAACTGGTTACTGATCCTATAAGAACCGAAATTGAGAGCAAATGTTTAGAAACCTTAATAACAATTTGACAGCATTTGATTGCATGCCCATTGAATCTAATAATAAAAAGTAGTCCTATATTTTGTTTGTCTTTATTTCAATTTTTCCAGTAACTCATTTTTATTATATTTTATGAAAATATCCTTCTGCAACAGGTTTAAACACATACGCACTGATCCCCTTACATGGATGGTTTAAGAAACACTGTTTCATAAAATTCTTGTTCTATGACATGTTCAGTGTAAAAATAAAATAAGAGTGGGTGGCGCCTGTGGCTGAAGGAGTAGGGCGCCGGCCCCATATACTGGAGGTGGGAGGTTCAAACCTGGCCCGGGCCAAAAACTGCAAAATAATAATAATAATAATAATAAATAAAATAAAATAAAATAAGAATGGGTTATTTAAGAGTAAGGAAGGGAATAGAAGCATGTAAAGGGAGAAAATTTCAAGTTCTGTAATCCAAAAGAATTAGCGCATTCCTCTCTGAGGCTGACAAAGTGCATCACTTTATTAAAAGCATTCCCTGCAGCCTTATCTTGGAACCCTAAGCTTTGAAAAGAGCAACATTAGATCTCAAGATCAACATCCACTAGATTAGTTTCCCAGCATAGCTCCTCGCGTTCAGTTGATGTTCAGAAATTATTGGCTTGAATAAACTCTATCCAGACTGGCTCCGGTTCCACTTATCTACTTCTGCATAATTTTCAGCTTCAAAACTTAGTAGCTTAAAATAATAATGTATCATCTTTCTCTCTTTATGTTTTGGTGTGTTGTCTGGGCTCAGCTGGGCAGCTCTCACTTGGAGTCCCTCACACAGTTGCAGCCACCTGGTAGCTGGAACTGTAGTCATCTGAAGGCTCAACTGAGCTGGACACCCAAGATGACCTCTTCCCTCACATGTTTGTCACCTCAGCTGGAATGACTGGAACAGATGGAACTCGCTGAGCAGCATCTCTCCTCACACAGCCTCTCTGTGGGCTAGCTTGGGCTCCCTCACAGCATGGCTGGCTTCCCCCAGTGCAAGTGTCCACAGAAAAAGGAAATAGAAGGAAATCAACCTTAAGGGCTGGCTCAGCACCATTTCTTCCATATTCTTTTGGTTGAAGCAAACATAAGGCTGATCATTCCAACTCCTACTGGGGAAATAACAATTTGCAATCATTATCCACCACTATCTCCCTGGCAATATAGCAACCCCTAAGTGACAGAGATCAGAGAGAATAATCTTCGAGATTTTTCATAATACCAATCATTATTATCACTTACCCTGTGCTTACATAGCTTGCTATGCTCAATAGTTTATAATCTATTATCCCATTTTATTCTCACAATTATTTTCATTGTGTAGAAAATGAAACTGAGGTTCAGAGAGGTTAAGTAACTTGCGCACAGTTACACAGAAGGTAAGCAAAAAAATAAGACACCAAGCCAAGTCTACATGACTGTGACTCACCCCCTTGACCACTGACCTATCCACTGACTCGACACCGCTGATTTGTCTTATTATTACCCACCACAAATATTGTTTGGTTCACCTTTATTTATCCTCAGAAGATTCACCTGGCCTACCTAGCTTTTCATCATGAAATAAATCCCTGTCCATCAGCAATGAGTTTGGAATGACCTAGTAGCTCAAGAACTGCAAGTCATATTTCTGCTGGGAGCCCAAGAGAGCTGCCAAAGTACCTCCCAGGCCTGGCCAGGGTGAGCAGGTAATTAGAACTGAATCCACCCTTTGGCTCAGTTTCCTTCCCAACCAGATCAGGCATTAAGCAGTCCATTCTGCAAGCACTGATACATCACCTGGGGGCACCCGGCCAAGCTGGACGAGCTGGGCCAGTAGCAAGGCCCACGAGAGATGCGTGTCATTCATCACTCTGGGGAGCTGATGGAGTCGTGACTTACTCAGGCATCCTCCACTCCCATTGGGGACAGAGCCAGGCAGAGGCTGGGAGAGGGGGTGCAGAGCCAGGAGCGCTTCTCTGGGAGATGTGCCAGCAGCCACGGGAACATTCTGTCTGAGCCACTCCAAAGCAGTGAGATGTTTAATGGGATTTGTTGCCAAGACAAGGAGCTTAAAAGAGAAGGGGAACATAATAAATATGATCACAGGCTTTGGAAATTGTACTTGCTTGATAGGTGTCTCTGTTCTGTCTTTTCCTTGTTGTTAAGCTCAAGCAAGGCGTTCACCTCCCAGAAGCTCTGTTTTCCTCATCTCATCCCAGATGCTCCTTCACATTTCTCAGCCCCATGTTGTGAGGCAGAGCTCATGAGACACTTCTAGTTAATGAAATACATGTGCAAGTAACAAGTGTCACATCTGGAAGATGCAATAAAACCCCCACAAGATTCTCCCACTTCTCTCTTCCCCTTCAACGACAACCAAGAGGCCTCATGTTAAGAGAGCAGAAGAATAGCCCAGTGGGTGATCACCTGGAAGAAAAATGCCCTGGAGGGTTGCACAGACTCCCAGCTGACATTGAGTCGACTAGAGATAAACCTTTGTTAGGCTATGCCATTGAGAGGTTGAGGGTTATTTGTTACTGCAGCATAACCTAGCCTACCCTGACAAATACTCCTTAGCGGGGTTTGGCAACATGTCAGATAGTAAATTTTCTAGGCTACATGGGACAGATGTTCTCTGTCTCTTATTCTTCATTGTTTTGCTTTGTTTATAACTCTTTAAAAATGTGAAGAAAACATCATTAGCTTGCAGACCTTCTGAAATAAGCTGCAGGCTGGGTTTGGCCTATGGGCTATAGTTTGTCAACCCCTGCCCTGAATCTTAAGATTGCTGTGAAAATTAAATGAGATGATGAACATAAGCATTTTGCAAATGTTAGCTGCAACTATCTTTAGCAGCAGTAATAGCAATTACAAATAATAAATATTTATGCCAGGCACTGCTCTAGGCATTGGTGATTTTGCAATGAGCAAAAACAACACAGAGCTTCTATTTAGAGGGAGCAGGGGTGTCATTCCTCTGTCATGGTGATGTCAGTGGTGGTGACCGTAGCAATAGGGGATGGGAAGTTATAAAAATTTAATCCAATCCACAGGGTGTAAGTCCTTGTTTCTGTTGTGATTTGAGACAACTGTCACCACTGGAGCTTGAAAGATGCGTCCCCGCATCCCAAATCCCATGGTTTCCTAGGACTAAATCATCTGGCCATTCCCTGTAGCTCATGTACAATGGGGATTCCTGTGGACCCCAACCTGGGACAGTGGTCAGCAAGGCAAACAGCACTGGAGGAATCAATAGACTTTACCACAAACGTAGTGCATAAAAGCCTGAGAGCCTGAAGAGGCTTACACAGTCCTTCATGCCTGCTGGCAGTTTAGGACAGTGCAGCACTGGCCCTGCTTCTCAAGAGTCTTTTATTGAGTACAGCAACAGGGTAAATGTGCAAGAATGCACAACAGTTAAAGATAAAAGAAAGGGGAGCTCAAAGCCCCCAGGAAGGTTGGGTAAAGAACAGCAGTTGAGTGAACAAAGCCATAAGATAATGGAACATCTGAAATGGCCAGATAATGTATACAAGGAAAAGAGAAGGGGGAAAACAAGTTTCATCCCTTTGAGCTATCTTAACTTCCCTAATTTAAACTACTGATCAAGAACCTAAGGCAGTGGTTCTCAACTTTCCTAATGCCGTGACCCTTTAATACAGTTCCTCACATCGTGGTGACCCCCAACCATAAAATTATTTTCATTGCTAC